>JALJCO010011184.1:0-17963 GCA_023101725.1 Atherinomorus stipes | reverse complement strand
TCTCTTCCTTACTCCTTTCTCTCTGTTCCACTTTCTATCATTACTTCTGTTAACTTTCATTTCTCCCTTGTCAGGCCCAGCAGTATGATATGGAATGCTGTTATTCCATATCCATATCCCGAAGTCCCTCTAACAAGTACATATCTACACTGAACACATTTTTCTCTTTACACATTTGCAGCAAAGTCCTGCAAGTTTGTTGTCTATTTCATGTGGACATTCCTGTGTCTGTTTAAAGTTTTAGGCCATCTAAATAATTCACCACAAACCTCACAGTGAAATGGTCTCGCTCCTGTGTGAATTATCATGTGTTGGTTTAAGTGTTTCTTTTGACGAAATCTTTGTCCACATTCATCACATCTGTATGGTTTCTCTCCTGTGTGGATTCTCATGTGACTGTTTAAGTCAGACTTTTCACCAAATCTATGTCCACATTCATTACAGCTGTATGGTTTCTCTCCTGTGTGGATTCTCATGTGTATGTTCAAGTTTGCCTTCTCGCTAAACTTTTTCCCACATTCTCCACAGCTGAGTGGTTTCTCTCCTGTGTGCACTCTCATGTGTCGGTTGAACTGTGTCTTTTGACTAAATCTTTGTCCACATTCATCACAGCTGAATGGTTTCTCTCCTGTGTGGATTCTCATGTGTCGGTTGAAGTTTGTGTTTCGACTAAATTTTTTCCCACATTCTCCACAGCTGAATGGTTTCTCACCTGTATGGATTCTCATGTGATTCCTAAGATCCATTTTATGACTAAAGATTTTACCACAAACATCACATCTAATAGTTTTTTTCTCCATATGGACCATTCGTTGTAAATTCACATTTTTCATTTCTTTAAAACATTTCTCATGTTTCAAACAGCTCAAAGACCTTTTTGTTAAGTGTCTCTGGAGAGATCCTTGATCACGAAACTCTTCCCCACATTCAGAGCAGCCAAGTGAATTTTTGGCAGTGTTACACATCATATTACTGTTTAAACCTGACCCATGTGCCCTGTTGTCATTCAAGCTTCCATCACATCCTGATTGGCCCACAGTTTTTCTGGTTCCTCTTTTTTGTGGAGAGGATCTGGGTCCTGCTTGTCCAGACTCCATTTTCAGGAAACCCTCTTTGTTATCACCAACAGCTGCTGTACTTCTGCAGGGAACACGGAAATAAAAAAGATCAAGCTGGAATTCAAGACCATGCATCAGAAAAATTTCCACCTCTTCCCCTCAGAGCTCCTTTAAAGTTGCACTTTTTAAAAAAAATACGTCAACAATATCAGTGGAGTACAAAATACCATGCAGTATAATGTTGCAGAGAAGACCTTGTAAAGAAGGAAATGCTTACTAACTCAACTTTATCTGTTCATGAACAAACAACGCAGCACTAAATAAAAAAAAAGTGGTTGGCGATCCTGACACATTCATGTCACCCTTTTTTATTGATTCTGGGGTTTATGATGGACATTTCTTTCACTAGCTACATTTACATGGAATAGTTTTGATCCGATCGATGGCCAATCAGAATAAAAATGCGTCATGTAAACAGCTAGCTGATCTGACCGGCCTCGATCGAAAAGAATGTTCAATCTGATTGAGAGGGGTGGTTTAAATGTTTTTATGATCAGATTAGTAGGAAAAAATGACCATGTCAACCAGGGGTGTCCAGCTCCGGTCCTCGAGGGCCACAATCCTGCAGGTTTTCCATGTCTCCCTTCTCCAACGCACATTTGAGTCAGCTGTGCTGGTGCAAGAAGGCATGGAAAACCGTCAGGACAGCAGCCATGGAGGACCAACTTTGGACACCAAACACTCATTCCGATAATTTCTGTGGAATGTTGTGTCAGCGCATACTTGAACCACGTGGGGGTTGCGTGACGCAGCAGATTCAGGGAAGACGGCGGAAGCAAAACACAACAGGTCTTTGCTGGGAAACCCCAGATAGCAAATGGATAGCGCCACGGATCTGCAGCAGCTGTGCTGTTCGCCACAGATCCGCCTTGCACAGTCATGTAGGAGTCCTCTTGCACAGCTGAATGGATCCGCTGATGATCCGCGTTCTGACTGGAAACTCTGATGTCAGGCGGAGCAAAGGCAGACCTAAAGCTGCACCTTTGCCCCGGATCCATAGCGGATCTGTTCATGATGATGTGCTTCAGCCGCGGGTCCAGTACGGGCCTGTGTTTTTATTTAAATTCCCACTAAAAGAGTTAATGATTATTGAGCATTTTGACGGTCAAAAATTATAAATTTAAAAAGAAAACTCCTCTTCTTACGATCTATGAGCCATTGCGTATGTCAAAAGCATTACGAACAAATCTGTCCACAAGTAAATACAACCGATTGATTGTCCCCCTGTCCATGAAAACAGGACAGCTGGAAGCTCCGATTCGAAAGATTTCAATTGGATAGATGAATTATTTGTCCATGTAAACGTAGCTACTGACTCTGATACAACATTTACACCCAGCTCCCCTCCATTCCTCTGACTTCAAATCAGGAGGATCGTTTGACCCGTCGCTTTCAAAGGACACACAGCTGGATCCTGGTTCTGGTTCTGGTTCTGGTTGGTTTCTGTGAATAAAGATGGTTTAATGATTTCACTGCTGAATTCTGAAATTGTTCAACAACATTTTATTAAAACAAGAATCTGGAAGACAAATCAGAAACTATCAGATTCCAAACATGAAGCAGAAATTAGTCTCAGCAGAAACGTCAAGAAATGATTCAACTGAAACTAGTTTTCATCTGAAATATGATCCAACCTCCACTGAACACTGACAGATACTCACTGTTGCTCTGAGGAAACACCAGCTGGGAAACTAACAGGCAGATCCATCCACCACTCAGTCTTTATGGACACACAGCTGGATTCAGCTTTGACTTCAGGTCCAGGTTCAGCTTTGACTTCAGGTCCAGGTTCAGCTTTGACTTCAGGTCCAGGTTCTGCTTTGACTTCAGGTCCAGGTTCAGCTTTGACTTCAGGTCCAGGTTCAGCTTTGACTTCAGGTCCAGGTTCTGCTTTGACTTCAGGTCCAGGTTCTGCTTTGACTTCAGGTCCAGGTTCTGCTTTGACTTCAGGTCCAGGTTCTGCTCTGACTTCAGGTCCAGGTTCAGCTTTGACTTCAGGTCCAGGTTCTGCTTTGACTTCAGGTCCAGGTTCAGCTTTGACTTCAGGTCCAGGTTCAGCTTTGACTTCAGGTCCAGGTTCAGCTTTGACTTCAGGTCCAGGTTCTGCTTTGACTTCAGGTCCAGGTTCAGGTCCAGGCTGGTTCCTGTGAATCCACATGTTTGCTGTGAGTTGTGATCTCTGACATGGAGAAGAGTCATGGACAGTTAGAGATGCTCATCTCACCTCTGAGTGCTTTTAGAGGGAGGGGCTCCCTCCTCTCTGTCCTCACACTGATCCATGATGATGAGGAAGCTGCCTTCAGCTGCTGGACTTCTATCAGGACACTAGATGGAGGGATGGAGTCAGACACATATCACTATTAGATCAACATATGATTCACACAATAATGCTAGAAAACTAATATATGAACAACAAAAAAGCTTTAAAACTTCTCAGCAGCTCAAAGACGACACACTTCTTCCTATTTTCTAGACTTAGAATATATTTTTATCTTTTCAAAGTTTTGGGGAACATGGAGTCAGAAACGGAGCCTACTGAGCTGATGAGGATGTGCTCATAGTCTTTTAAAACCTCCGGTGCATCGAGGGTTAACATGCTTCATCAGTTTCTGGGATATTTATGCTGGTGACTTCATCTCATTTGTTAACAACTAAAGGTGCTGTGTACTATAGCTAGTAGTACTACAAATGAACGTATATTATGAATGCAAAGCGTCCTAAACTGCTGGTTTAACTTGGAAAATGCAGAAAATAAAGTGACTGAGCTGATTTGATGGAAACACATTCGTTGCAGTTGATTTTTTCCTCCCTTTGACATAAACAGTAAAAAGTCATATGTGAGATGTGTGTGATTATCCTGTAGGCTTCATTCTACTTGATAAGAAAGTATTGCAGCAGGATTATGCGCACAGTAGAACTACAACGGCTGTGTACCACTATTTACCATTATTTACAGGTCGGAAAACAAGATAGCAGCCTAGCAAAACAATGGCCCTGTCCCAATACACACAGTTCCACCCTTGTGCCCCTAGAATGCGCGCTCCTGTTGAGGGGTTGAAGTGCGTAGTGTGTCCCAATTCTCCAGGGCTGCTCGAGGGTGGAAGTCCGTCACACCTCTTTTGCACCCTCAATCCACACCTCAGTGAAGTCCGCATCCATGCAGACTTCACTGAAGCACATTACCCATAATTCATTGCTGCATGTGACATTTTGACCCATAAAGGCGGAACGTGTCCATGTTTGGTGATGAGCTCCTGCCTGTGGTGAAAAAATAAAAAAACCAAAAACATTTCAAATGTAAATATAGAAATATTTAATCTTTTATGATGGAGAAATAATTACTGAAGTTTGCCCTGTTACTTTGAAATATACTTTTAATATTAAAATTCAAAGCATTTGAATAATGAAAGTCATCAGTTTACTGATAGCTAAATTTAAATAAATTTAATTATTCAAAACTTTATTTACACAGGTCCAGTCAAGATGCAGCGTGTCTTTAACAAGGGAAACCTGTTTATACATGTTTTTATGGACATGTGGACATTTATGGACATTCTATGCAAACAATAACAGTCACAGACAATTTCATCATTATCATACATTTGTTAACAATGTAACAGCTATTTAACCCTGTGGTAAAATTATACAGTCTTACATAAATTAGTTCAGTAATTAATTTATTCATTAATCAAACTTGTGTGGATTTCATAAAATATATTTTACAAGAACAGATGAAATGAACTTTATTCAGTTTATGTCTGAAAATGACATCTCTTCACCAGAAACGGAGATGAAGCTGAGTTTGGAAGCAATAGGCTCGTTGGACCTCGGCTATCTGCAGCGCAACTCGGCTGGAAGTGAGGGATCGTGGTCCTGGAGTGTTGCATGCTGGTTAGAAACTTTGTCTGACTTCAGACTGCACCTGCACTGTACCAGAAAACGTGACCACATGATCATCAAACATGGCGGGAGCTGCCAGACTGCAGTCGGATCATGCAGATACACCTCAGCAACTGCAGGTTCTGGACCTGCCTCAACCGCCGACAGAACCTGGTCCTGATTGGTTTCACCTCTCACTGACGCAAGCTCAGATTTTCTGACGGGACTTCCATGTGATGCTCCCAGTAATAAATTAATTTAGGTGTTTTCAATAGACTACAAAATTATTTTAAACAGCCTTGGTGTTTCATACAGCAGACGTTCACAGGCTGATATCTGACTGCTGCAACAAAGTAACACAAATGTGTTGTAGCCACAAGTTATTCTACTCAGATAAATATAAAGCTGAACCGGAGGTTATGGCAAAACTTTCACAAATCCTCTTCACAGTTTGGATTTGTTGGACCCATTGGTGTGTATACATACATACATACATACTCCCTTTGTACTCCCCCTCATAATAATTAATACATTGCATTTATAGGTGCCTTTCACACCCTCAAGACATTTAACAATAAGAAGGAATAAAGACTTATAAAATGAAGTCAGAACCCACAGTGTGGATGTGAATTAAACTCCTAGGACAATATTTATTGTAATAATATTTATTTCTACCCCATCTAAAAAATAAATAAATAAGTTTCCATTTCTTTTATTTGTTTAAATCCCTGACTAGGCAGAGCATTACAGTTTTGCATTATGTGAGTTTAGACATTTACCAGATTGCTGTCCTTTATGTTGCACCTGAACAGGTAAATAACATTCTGTCTGCAGACGTTTCTACTACAGTCCAGTACAAGTTCATGTAATCAGCGTCAACATGCTGTCTCAGTACTCTGAAATTAGACTGGATCACATCTGCACAGTGTTCAGTAACTTTGAGCTAAATAAAGACAAATGCCGCGAGATCCGAGATCCTTGCAGTCTTTCCGGACCGGGTGAGATGTGCTGCGTTCATGGTCCGCCCCCGACGACTCACGCAGCTGTCTGCCGTCTGACTTGATGATCAGACGGCAGACAGACGCAGTCAATCCGAACGAGCCTGACATGAAATGACGTTGTGGTGCAAAATGGAGGAAACATCACTGTCCCAATTCTGCCATTTTCCCGCACTTGCAGCCTGCACACTCCAACCCTTAATGTGCACTTCTGCCAAGTGCGCATTTCATACAGGGGTGTAGGACTTATGGTGGGTATTGGGACAGGGCCAACGTGTTTGCTAAGGCTATTGTTATTAGCCGTTGTTAGCACAGCCGGCGCTGCAGCACATGAAAACTGTGAATTACACAACAGCAGCTTCCCCCTGAAACCTGCTTCTGAGCCCGTTGCTGCTGACAGCTGATACCAACGAGACAAAGATTAAAAACGGCTTCACTTACCTTCACATGGAGGTTTTCTAAGAGAAACTCTGCTCGAGCCCTTCTTATTCTTAGTAGCTTTTAATGGCGGTTGGCAACCATCGTCACCGGTGCATTACCGCCACCGTCTGGTAAGGAGTGCGGATCAGTACTCCGGCCAGTATCCAACGAGAAATACAACATAAAATTGAAACGAAAATACTAAGTGTGCATACATATGTGCAGTCGTCGAGTTGTAAAAAAGATTCAGGGGGGATGATCAATTTTTTTACCTTAAAAAAAAAAGGTGGGGGGTAATTCATGCAAATAAGACATCTGAATCCTCTTAAATCAAGTCAAGCCAAGTTTATTGTAAGTGCAAAATCGTAACAACTATCTTTTTGTGTGTTTTTAAAGACATTTAAAACTTCTTTCTAACATTTAACAACACTTTTCCTTCCCTCTCCTGGGGTGAACAGTTTTTAATTTCTCAGTTTCAAGTCTCAGTATTTCATAGCAGTTTCCAAAGACTGTCGTAATCATGTTTTTGGTCGACTGTTTTTCGGGTTCTTGCTTTCTGATTGTTAGCTAAGCAATGACTTTGAAGCCAAGTCTTGACATAGGCATCTGGTTTAAACAGTTTGAGTGGAGGGCCAACACACATGATGAAAAGCAAGGCTGACATGCTTTTTACCTCAAGGGTGCTTCGAGTTGTGCTTACAATGTTCATCTGACTAAACCCACGCTCACACTCAGCTGTGGAGATGACCAGTGTGTTCACTGCTTGAAGGAGGGGTTTCAGTTCTTTTGGTGCTGCCGGTGGTTGCACTTCATCAACATATCTGACTTTGACCAAGTCAATGTATTCCCTCATCCCTCTTTGAATTTGTCTGCAATCATCAAGGTTGAAAAAGGAGCAGAGTTCCTCTATTTCCTTTTCGGCATAACGAATCCCACATTTATCTGGCCAGTTCGGGGGCTGCAGTGCTTTGATGTTGTTCAGAAAGCTCTGGTATTCTTCTTTACTCCTATGTTTACCAGGCAGGCAACCCATTCTCTTCTCAATACTCTTTGCCAAGGCGTGAAAAAACTGTTGATGGTTTATTTCTCTGCTGTACCTTAGATTATTTGTCAGTGGCACTCGTTTGAAAAGCTTCAGATCCACTGCTGTCTGAGCCTCTTCTGTCCTTGGTCCAGGTTGCTCTGCCATAGACTTTAACATACGGATCTGCCGCTTGAGACTTGCTTCAGCCTTGGGAAGCGTCATGTTTCTAGCTTGAAGGGAGAGAGAGAATTCAGACAGCTCTTCTAAAGCATCATACATAATTCTAAGGTTGTGCACAAAGGTTGTGTTTGACAGGCGATCTGCTAAACCTTTGAACAGGCATCTCTGTGTTGAGGTTCGTTTACCATCAGCTGAGGCATAAGAGAAGTGCTTGTGGAGTGCAGGGTACTGCTGCCACACAGCTTTAATGGTCCTAAAACTAGAAGCCACCCATCTAGTGCTGAGAATTCTCCCTATGTTCAGAAACTGCAATGCAAGTTCTTCACAACACTCTCTGAGCTCACGACGATTTTTTGCTGATGCATGATAGAGACTGTATAATTTGTCAAAGAAAAACTGAAACTCATTCATCCCTGCAATTTCTTCTACAGCATCTCCAACACTCAACTCAAGGCGATGGTTCATGCAGTGCCAGATCAGTACATTGGGAAACTTTTCAACAATTTTGGTTGCCACACCTGATTCACTTCCAAGCATGACAGAAGCTCCATCTGAAGCAAAACAAATGAAATCAGAATCAGAAAAACTTTATTGTCATTGTACCAGCGTCCCAGTGCAATGAAATTCTTTTTCCAGTACAACCCGTCCAAGACTACACAGACAGTAGACACAGTACAAACAGAACCAATAACTTACAATATTTGGTTTCTCCCCTGTTTCTTGGTTTCTTGAGGCATCAGCTGAATTAACCTCAGTCTGGCTCATGGTTCCGCACAGGTGTAGCGGGTCTGAGTTCGGCTACATTTCGGCTTAGCCTGCATTTTCCGTAGAAGGCTGTGCTAGGTAGTTGGAAGTCGCACCAAATGAGCCTGGTCTGACAGTCGAGGGTCCTGTCACCAAACCTCAAAATGATATATCACCTTACTATTGCCGTATGTCCATACCTGAGTCTTTGGCTGAATGGTCAGCGTGCATGGCAATCATTCAAGAAAGTGAGTTCGACCCTGCTGCATTTAAGTTCAGTCATATGATGATTTATTTAGGCTATTTATTCGTGTAGGCCTATTTATTTATTCAATTAAAGTAGGCAAGAGGCAAATCCTTATTGTATTTTAGCTACAATTCCCTCCTACATAAGTCAGAGTACACTCGTGCTTTATTCCAGCTGAGGTGACGTGTTTTTAAGCTAAAAGAGAAAAGACAGTCAGATATGAATGGTTTTGGAGACGGAGTTTCTCCGTATATAATGTGGCATTATCTTGACAGACATTGCGGCCACCCGTTTCTGTGAAACATTGAGGAGGATGTGTTTTGAAACACTTAATGAAGAGCGCGGCAAAGCTGGGCCAGTTTATTTGTAACACATTTCATCAACAATACAATACAGAATGCTTTAGCCTACATGAGACATTAAATTAAAAGCGTGGCAATAGGGACCAGAACACGAAAGAATATAAGTTGAAGGTCAGTTGAAATGGTATCGGCATTTGGCACGAACAATTGTTGAAATGTCTGAAGACTAACGTTGGTCGGAGTCCTGCAGAATCTCGGGGGGGGGGGTAAGATGAATAATGCCATTTCTACATAGTACATTTGATTAGGAGGTGCTTTCATGAATGCACTATTCCGTTTTATAGATATATAGGCTATATACAGTATATACACACAAGGAAGACGCGATCTAAATGCTTTTTGTGTGAATGGGTCACAATTCTCCCACATCCTGCACAACCTTACGTTATTTGCGTAGGATGCTCTTCTTCACGGTTAAAAACGCTGATCGGACGCTGAAACACGCTGGTGGAAGGGATTCAACGCCCCCTGGAGTCACATAATACGGTGGTCACAGATTTTGGTGTAACACCGGCACCGGCAGCTCTCATGTGGATGTTAGTAGTAAACATTGATGGATAATTACTCCGATCGACGGGATAAAACAGACCAGCCTGTTATGGAGCTGTATGCGCTCGACCCAGAGTCTGATATGGAGTTTGAAGTACACGCAGTACCACAGAAGTACCACAGAGACCCCTGACAAGTAAGTAAATTAGCGAACAAATCATAGGCTAACAGTTAGCATTGAGCTGAGAGATGTGTTGACTCACCAGTGTTGTTGTCTGTCCATGCGCGTTTTTATAGTAGAAACTGCGTCAGGTTTTAGAAGTAATCCCAGAGAAAAAAACACTTTACTGCCTGAGATTCATGAAGTTGTCAGGAGTGAAGTTCACACACAAAGTTGAGTTTTTTTTTTCTGCTCCTGAAGTTATAATCCAACCACTTCTGGCAAGTCGATTCATCCAGTACAACAAATACACTCCCACGCTGAACATAACCACGCTGAACATAACTGCATTTTCCCCAACTTGCTGTCCTCTAGAGCTTAAAAAAAAGAAAAAAAAAAAGGAAGAAAATTCTCCTGAACTCTGGAGCAAACGTCTGTTAGCTGATGGCTGCTTGTCTCTGAGGAAATCTTCCTGCAGGTGTTAGTTTCTTCCTCAGAGAGTGTGTATAGGATTCTCTGAGTTTCTGTTCAACAGAGGGCGTCTTGCTACGATACTGAGCGTGCGCATTTGGACTTTCGTGATTGGTGCCACGTTTATACGTAACGGGGTGGGTAGTCAGCCGTTTGCAGGGAGGTAGCGCTTGGTTTAAATATTCATGTAGATTACTCAAATATGCATGAATGAAGAAAAATAACGATTTAAATCATTTCTTGATAAGGAAATAACACACTGACATGCTGAAAAGCTCTTAAAAGTCCATTTTTCATGATAGGGCTCCTTTAAATTAACAGATCAAAAGCCATCAAACCATGAGCTGTCTTCAAAACTGAACAGTGTGCTACAAGATCAAAAAGCACAAAAACAGATTATACAACACAAGAATGGATCAAAATTCAGAGGTCTGTAAGACACCCCTCATTTCTGCATGCAGAAATAAATGCAGGACAGATCCATACACAACTACAGGGACTGTCTCAGAAAATTAGAATTCAAGATATTCTAATATTTTCAGATAGGATTTTTGAGTTTTCTTCCGCTGTATGCCATAATCAGCAATATTAAAACAATTTCATGTTTCTTTTTAATTGCATTACAGAAATAAAGAACTTGATCACAATATTCTAATTTTCTGAGACAGTCCTGTATGCCATCTCTTCATATGAGAATATCATGAATATTATTTTTTTTAGACAGTCCTGTAGAAAAGCACTCTGTTAGCACAGACCTCCACCAGCAGCTCATGTCTTCCTCATATTGTGATTCACACCTAAACTTTTATTGCTATGTGTCTTTTATTGAATTTTGTTTCTGTTTATAAAGTTTAAACTGGAAAGTTCACAGTTTATCATGTACCTGGTACATTATAGAACTCACTGAGATCCTTTCTTGTAATTTTTTTTTTTTTTTTTTACCAAACACTCGGGTCATTTGTATGGAGTTATATGCAAAAATTCCAAAATGTGTCTGATCTCACAATGATAAAGAATCCTTCAAAAACTTCCTGGATCCAGAAGGTGATCTGGATCACCACCAAACTTTAATGGGTTCGTCCTTGGGCTGGGGCCCATGGCTGGTGGATATTTCAGGTCAATCCGTCCAGAACTTTTTTCATAAAGTTGCTGACAGACAAACAAACCAAAACTACCAAAAATATTACCTCGTTGATGAAGGTAACTAATTAACTGAATAAATGGATGCAACAGCCTTTCAGGCCTGCACACACATAACAGGCTAAATTAGTTTAAATGAACACAAGTTCCTCTGCCAGTGCAGGTAAAACATAATTTCAGAAAATTCAGTTGGGAACTTAATACAGTGCCTACCAAGTCAGGAAATTTAAGACAGAGAAATTCCTTCTATTATGACAGAATACAAAAGGTACCTTATGGTTGATATGGAGGAGAGTTAAAAGGTAAAAAGTACTAATGAACAAATGATGATGACTCAACAAAACACATTGGGGGGCATCAGGGAGGCTGACATTATAATTGCCAATGCAAAGGGGGCCCTGCAGAAAAAGTTCGGGAGCCTCTGGCTTATAGTCTGTCAGAATGGACTTCTTTCAATAAATTGTTTGAGATGAAGACAATACCACATCATAATTCTACTTAGATGTCAAACAATTCATGATATAATATCAGTGATGTAAGATCTTTTTTAATTTCCCTTAAATTGTAACCAAAAGTTGAAGACCTATCTTTTTTTGTGAGTAGTAATATATATATGTGTATATATATATATATATATATATATATATATATATATATATATATATATATGTATATATACATATATATATTAGGGATGCACCGATGCATCGGCTGGAATTCGGTATTGGCCGATGTTTGCCTTGTTAACTGCCATCAGCCATCGGCCAATAGAAATGATGGCAGTGGCCGATTATTATATAGCCTATATATATATATATATATATATATATATATATATATATATATATATATATATATATATAATAATTTACATGTGTCATCAACAATGCTCTTAAGAAAAACTATTTTTCCCCCTCTTTTTTGGGCGGGTGGGGGAGATACTGGTAGAAGGCATCCATGCACTTTCCTCAGTAGAGAAACAAAGATGGCGGCAGTCGTGTGGCAATATTTTACCGTTTCAGAAAAAGATCAGCGTTACGCAGTTTGCAGTACATGCTCCACAAATATTTTTTATTGGGCCATGAAAATAATCTTCTCACTGAGTATGTTTTTGTTTATTAGGCTAAAACCACTCAATTTTGTTGGGCAATTTACTGAAACATTCTTTTTAGTGATTATCAGTCCCAGGTTTATGAAAACTTTTCAGAAAAGAGCTTGTTATAACTAATGTCAACCACAAAGTGACATTAAAGTTGTTTCTGTTTCAAAAATTGGTCTGATTGAATTTGTGCTCATTCAAGGATAAACTGATGAAGAGCTGAAAAACTTGTACATTTCTGTGGCACAAAGGAAGTAATAAATAAAAATCGGCCAAGTTGTTATGTTAAACATCGGTATCGGCCCAGAATTTCACAATCGGTGCATCCCTAATATATATATATATATATATATATATATTGTATATGTATGTGTATATATATATATATATATATATATATATATATATACATACATACACACACACACATACATATACATATATACACACACACACACACACACACATATATATATATATATATATATACACACAGAGAGAGAGAAATAAAAAAAAAGTTATGTATATATATAAATATATATATATATATATATATTTGTGTATATTTACAGAAAATATATGCTTACAGTAGGCCTACATACAGTGGATAGGTCGATATACATACACACACACTAACTTCCATAGCCTACATGTGATGATGACACAAAGGAGCAACTTGAAGAAACAGTTTCACATGCAATTTCAACAATTTCATTCCTTATCAGCGCAACATATTTTCGGTGTTAATTAACTATGTGGATTGTGATTGTAATTGTTGGTTTCAGCAGAGTGAATGTGTATTTGCGCACCACATTTGCGCATTAAGGCGGTCCGCAATACTTTGCTGCTTTTTCTCCTTGTTTTATGACAGCGGTGGTGTTTCCTTTCTTTTTTATTTCATCCTTCACCGCCTCGTACGCTTCCAAGAGGATTTCCTGCTCCGTCAGAGAGAGACGCTCTGGTCTGGTTGCCATGGTAGATCAGTGACTCTGTGCTTGATCGCGAGGGTCTGTATGAGGAAGCCGCGAGCGCGCACTTATCCAAGATAGGTTTCACCTGGCTTGAGAAATCCGTGTCTACTTATCCTGGCTTGCGGTTTGATTGAATGAGCCCAGCTAAGTTTTAAATCCCGGATCACGGAGTCCTAGTTTCATGCAATAGACCCCAGGGGTCTATTGCATGAAACTGCAATAGATAGAAACTTTCATGCCCCCCAGACCCTCGCCTAGGTCGCCTATAGCAATCGCCAGCCCTGTAAGAAACTCACAGAGACCAAGAATCACATTTTTGTTTACATTTTAGATAATCATCGGTATTACACTATTTAGACAATCACATTGATGTGTATATATTTACCTTGAAAATATGATTATATCAAAAAAGAAAATGATTCATTGAGGTCCTCTGACAAAGAGCAATAAATACATGTTTTTACATTTCAGATAATCTTTACTCTATTTACACTGACGTGCCTTTTACATTAATGTGTATATACTGTACAGTCATCCTCAAAATTATTAATACCCTTCCATTAAAAAAGGAAAAAAATCAGCTGTTCGTAAAATAAGCTGTAATTAAACAAGGTAATAGTTAATATTATGGACATCATGACATTGATTTTGAATTTTGATCGAACAGAAATATTGAAATAAATAAATGAATAAAACAAGTTTTAAAAAAGCATGATAGGGTTCCTGAACTAAAATTTTGTGTATTCTATAACGTCCAATCAGACGTCTGCACCTGATGACAGGTATGTTGGTCCACTGTTCATCAGAATGGTGCTTTAATGTGTCTGGGACAATTTTGTTTGTTTTTTAAAACTATAATTCCATTAAACTGAAATTCAATAAAACAATATTTTGTTTCAAAAAAATTTATTTGAGAATATTCTTTATTGTTTTTTAGTTTGTTATTTGAACAACTGTTGTGAATTTAGCATTTTCTTTTATTGGAGGGAATGAATAATTTTGGGGACTGTATTTACCTGTAAAGTTGATAGTGTCCTTATTCTACTAACAATATATATATATATATATATATATATATATATATATATATATATATATATATATATATATATATATATATATATATATATATATTATATAAGCCTAATCGTTTAATATATGGCCATGAAACTGAAACTGATAACAAATGAACTGACAGGCATCTTAAAATTCGTCATGTTTAATGATAAATATGCTTTCTGATGAGCATCTGAGGGAGAAAAACATGCTTTAACCCGGGTCTATAAATATTAAGTCTTATGTGATAATGACTATACCACTACAACTTCAGAATATTCAAGAAATAGATATTTATTACCTAAAAGTTTGTATTATAAAGGACGGTGAATCGCAGAGTCGACCGCTTCAAGATGGCGGCGCCGTCGGACGTCAGATTACTGGGACTCCACTGTCTGTGATCGTGCTTCCTGAAAAGATCATGCAGCGCCACAGCCTACTGGGAGGGAGGTGTCGCTTGTGTTCCTCGGGGACACGGGACTGGCAGCTAGAATGTCAGAGACCTGACGTGACGGTACACACTCAGGAACAGTAGGGGGCGGTATGCACCTTCAGTTGTTTGCGACCCGCCACTGCATGAGAGAAGAAGAAGAAGACGAAGGTCTCGAGCAGAGTTTCTCTTTGAAAACGTCCATGTGAAGGTAAGTGAAGCCGTTTTTAATCTTTGTCTCGTTGGTATCAGCTGTCAGCAGCAACGGGCTCAGAAGCAGGTTTCAGGGGGGAAGCTGCTGTTGTGTAATTCACAGTTTTCATGTGCTGCAGCGCCGGCTGTGCTAACAACGGCTAATAACAATAGCCTGTTTTGCTAGGCTGCTATCTTGTTTTCCGACCTGTAAATGATGGTAAATAATGGTACCGTTGTAGTTCTACTGTAAATGAAGCTGAAGTTAGCTTCCGATTCACTTTATACGTAAAGGGCGATTCCACTGAATTTGCGAGAACACAGACTATATTAAAACAGGTCCTGATCTAAAACTACAACACTTAGACTCTTCAAACCTGGACTGAATCATTCTATACACTCTACAGAATAATCAAAACACCATTTCTGATTTGTTTATTTGTGAAAATGCAAATTAGGCTCAACTTATGACTTTTTTTTTCCCATCTTCACCACAGTAGACCCTGGTCCTGTTCAAAACCTACAACACTTAGACCCATCAAATCTGGACGAAATTATTCTACAGAGTCTACAGATTCATAAAAACACCATGTCTGATTTGTGAAACCTTTATTCTATTTGTGAAAATGCAAATTAGGCTCAACTTATGACTTTTTTTTTTCCATCTTCACCACAGTAGACCCTAGTCCTGTTCAAAACCTACAACACTTAGACTCATCAAATCTGGACGAAATCATTCTACAGTACAGATTCTTAAAAACATCATGTCTGATTTGTGAAACCTTTATTCTATTTGTGAAAATGCAAATTAAGCCCTATTCTGACTGGATTAGTATTATATAGGGACCACATGTAATTTGTAATAATTACAGAGATTGTCTGTGATTTTAATCCAGTGTGAATCGACCACGTCTGTGATTTGTGATGTAATAATTCCTCTGCAAATCACCTACAACAATTTACTAAACTCAGAGGTCCTCTGATAATACTAATCCAATGCGAATGGACATCTCTGTGATTTGGACAGAAATGACCCGTAAGTTGGTGGTATTTGTTTCCTGGACGCATTTAATTTCCTTTTTGGTGAAAAGTGGAGGCTTCAAAATAAGTTTTCCCTCCAAATTATCATGTTTATGATAATATGGCCTACTTCTGAATTGAAGTGATCAGGGGAGTTTCACTAGTCCCGTTCCCGCAGCGGGAAACGTTTAGGTTTGGACAACATGCTGACATGGTACAAGTTCTTATAGCGTCGGTTACGACTGTCCGTGTGTTATTTAACACATTTGTTTCTGAATGATCATCCACTGCTGATGGAAACACAGCTCGTAAGAGCAGATGTTACACAATATGCAGCATGTTGACATCATATTTGTTAAATGCCTGTGAATTTCAGTTAAATCTCAGAATTCAGTTATCCCGTGTGAATGTGCAATAGAAAAAAACAGACGTTGGGGGATTCATTTATTTATTACATGTGGTCCCTTGGTAAGACTAATCCTTTCAGAATAGGGCTTTAGGCTCATTTTTTTGCCTTTTTTTTTCATACACTACAGTAGACCTGGTCCTGACAAAAAACCACAATACTTACACTCTTCAAACCTGGTCTGGAATGATCTAAAGAGGCTGTAGATTAATTCAAGCATTGTTTCTGATTTGTGAAACCTTTCTCTGATTTGTGAAAATGAAAAATAGTCTAGTTTCATGACTTTTTCAGCAGCTAGACCGCCTTAGACTGGGTCCCAATCAAAAACCACAGTAATTACAATCTTCAAACCTGATCTCAAATGTTCTTCAGAGGCTGTAGATTAATTCAAGCACAGTTTCTGATTAGTGAAACCTTTTTCTAATTTTGTGAAAGTGAAAAATAGGGTCATTTTCTGGCTTTATCATCATTAAGACCACCTTCGACCAGGTCCCAATCAAAAACCACAATACAAAATAGATCGATACCACATTTTAAAATATCAATATATCAGCATATGAAAATATTGTGATATTTCAGTGTATTGATATTGATATTTTTTCCCAGCTCTATAACTTATGACCCATAAAGTTGGAATTTTTTTAAATCAGACATGCAGTTGAAAATCCCACTTTTAAGCTTTTCTTGCTGAGATATCGCGATTGGGGAAAGAAGCTGCTGCTTCACAGGGAGACCCCAAACCGCTTCCAAACCATATTCCCTTCTCATTGTAGACACTAGCTACCCCATAAGGTTGGAATTTTTGATTTGGTATAATTGGGAATGTATGTGTGTTATTGGTATCAGCTTTTAGAAACTGAAATTTATCGGTTATCAGTATCGGTTTTAAAAAATGGTTCTCGTGCATCCTTAAAAATAACGCAATCAAGGATCAAACTATTAAAAGTACATGTGGGCTTCGTTGCAAAGCCAATAATGAAATCAATTAAATCTAGGATATTTTAGGGGTTTAAGAATGTTTCAGGGGGCTCCAGTCCCCTAAAGCAGGTCTAACAACATCTTGGTCCCTGGTAGAGTTTAAAAACACTGATATTAGTGTCTGATTTTAAAGTGGTTAATGTGTTTTCAGACGTGCGCTCTGTCCGCGGTGCTGGAGCCTCACCTGTGAGGAAGCACGTGTGGTCACGGAGAAACTCTGAGAGAGCAACACACACAGAGCAGCTATGATGCTGTCATGTTCACCAGGTAAACCAGGTCTGCTAGGGAGGGGGGGCTCTGCCTATGCAATAGTTGGAAACGCTGAAATACAACCAAACACGCTTTATTTCACCTTTTGGAAGTTTATTACATCGTGTCACTGGGTCTGCACGGGCCGGACATTTTGCTCTGGTGGGCCGCTAATTGGGGACGGCTGCCCTACAGGATAATCACACACATCTCTCATATGACTTTTTACTGTTTATTTCAAAGGGAGGATAAAAATCAACTGTGCAACGAATGTGTTTCCATCAAATCAGCTCAGTCACTTTATTTTCTGCATTTTCCAAGTTAAACACA
>JALJCO010011182.1:0-13641 GCA_023101725.1 Atherinomorus stipes | reverse complement strand
AGAGGCAAGATTAAGAAATGAAACTCGAGACTGCTGCAACTGGCGCTTCAGGTAACTGCAGCCATGAGCCAAGCCATCACGGGGGCGTGCACAAACTGAAGCTACACTGCCCGGCCAAAAAAAAAGTTGCCACCTTGATTTAACTAAGCAAATAGGTACAAGCCTCCTATTGGATAATTACTGCATGGGCGATTATCTTTCAGCTGGCAACAAGTTATTTAACCCCAACTGATGCAATGAGTTGCTTCTTATTTCCCAAACAACCATGTGGAAAGACACATCCGTGGTCTTGGAAAAGATGTTAGTCTGTCTGAGAAGGGTCAAATCATTGGCATCAAGAGGTGAAAACATCTAAGGAGATGCTAAACTACTAAAACTGGGTTCAGAACAGTCCAACGCATAATGAAAAACTGGTAGGATAGTGGACCATCGTCTTCCAGGAAGAAATGTGGCCGGAAAGGCAGATGAAGTGATGCAGCATCATGCCTAGTGCCTACTGTATGAGCCCGTGGGGGCAGTGTGATGATCTGGGGTTGCTGCAGTTGCTCAGGTCCAGGTTCAGCAACAGTATGAGCTCAGATAATGAGGTCAGCTGATACCTGAATATACTGAATGACCAGGTTATTCCATCAATGGATGTTTCTTTCCTGATGGCACGGCCATATTCCAAGATGACCGTGCCAGAATTTATCGGGCTCAGATTGTGAAAGATGGTTCAGGGATCATCAGACATCATTTTCACACATAGATTGGCCACCACAGAGTCCAGACCTGAACCCCATTGAGAATCTTTGGGATGTGCTGTGGTCAGACTCTACAATCATCATCAAGATCTTGGTGAAAAATTGATGCAACAGGATGCAAATAAATCTGGTGACATTGCAGAAGCTTCTGGAAACACAGCGAATGCTGCCGCAATCAAAGCTAAAGGCTCCAACCAAATGTTAAATGTTTGACCTTTTTTTTGTTGGCGCCTTTTTTTTGGACGGGCAGTGTATCATGTTGTTTACTAAGCTTTTTCTTCGTAGTTGCACTTTTTAGTGTCTTTCAGTTGATCTGGATCATTTGTTGATGGCAGAAGAATCCATAACTATCACTTACAGTGTTTGAATTTACCCCGACGTATTCTTCCTGTATCAAAACTGTCGAGGATGCGGATGCAGCGTCATTTGATGTCACATCCGCAGGGCAGCGCGGGAAATTCGGCCACGGAATTGCAGCACATTTTGCAGCACACAGCCTGTTCAAGGCAACGGAGAGAAACGTGGGTGGGTTCTTTCTTTTTGTGTTTTAACACTTCATCACCCATAAGTATTAAAACACTGGACATGCTTGTTTATTCTTTCATAATTCCTGCCTCTAGTCCCTTTAAAAATGACGGTGTTTCCATCACCAGTTTTTTGCAATATTTAGATTTAGTGAAATTCTAGGTGTAATGGAAACACAGGACATGGTAATTAAGTAAATTTCTTCCACAGATGTAAAACATCTGATAGATTATGTTTTATTTCACTGCTTTATGATGTGGTTCTGTCTTTTCCATGCTCAGAGCACTGTTGTTACTCTTTACCCAACACAATCTCATAACAGATTGTGAAATGCATGTTTCGGTCCACAGAAATTACAAAGCAGTTTGATATTAAATGTTGGAAAAAAAGAAAAAGGAAAAAAAGAGTGCCATTGCTGCATTTGACCTCCTCAGCTCTCTACTGCAATGCAACTTTTGTAATCCTACTGATGACATTTCCATTCCCGTTGAAACGTGACGATCCATGTAAGGGAGAAAGAGAGGACATTGATCATTCGTCTTTCAAGATCACTGGTTTAAATTCCACAATCTTTTCACCTTTCCACTCAGGGGCGCCGATTTACATTTCTGCTGGTGGGTGCTCTGAGTGAAGGCCATACAAGACAACAAGATATATTCAGCTAAATTAATATCCCATTATTAGTGGAATTTGTGGCTTATTATTTTTAAAATGAATTAATGAGCTCACCACAAAATTAACAAATACAACATCCATTTAAAAAAATAATTTGAAGAAACTAAAATTGGTAATAAATTAGTCAACAGCAGAATCCTTCACAAATATGACACCAAGCAATAAATGCACTTGCAAGTGAAACAGAAAGCAAAATTCATAGCCAGTGCAACACCGTCTTAACTAACAACAATTTAATCAGCAACCTAATAGCAGCCTGTAGTTTTTTTTCACTCACCAGTCTTGTTCGTTCTTTGAAATGTACGGCTGCTTTTAGCTGCAGCTTGATGAACCCATTGGCGATTATATCCAGGACCGTGCTGTATTAAAAGTTCATAGGCTATTTTCTTATTAAAGCAGAACTCAGTAACTTCAGCTCGGGGCTCCCCCCTAGTGGCGTCCTTTCACTGTCGTGTTCAACCCCCCCTTACACCCCCACAGCACACAGACGGCTTCTATACCTGTCTTTCCTCTATTTTGATCCCTGGATATATTTCTAAGCTTTTACTAGCTTGTTGATGCTACTTTGCTGCGTTGGTAGCAGCACCACGTCTCCCTCTGCTCAAAGCAAAGACCTGTATCTTCTGAAACGGGACGTTTTACCCGCGATTTGCGGGTAAATATGCCGTGGATTATATTTTTCACTGGTGTTGGCGAGTAGCAGGTAAGAATACGAACTTTTATTTGCTTTTTGCGGACGTGACAAGTGATTATTGAGCCTAAAGCAGTGATGCTTCACCCGGCGCCCAGGCAGCGCAGCTACGTGAATCACTCTGGTCCAGCAAAGAGTTGGTTATGAGAGCCAGGAGCCGTGTTTAGGTGGTGTGAAGCTAAAGAAATGTTTTCTTCGAATTAGCGCTGGTAGTCTGGTTCAAATCAGAGCTGGAAGCAGCTGGGTAGGTAGGGGACCTGAGTACCGTACAGCGGTTTCTGTTGTCGCAAGTTCTGCTCGGGTCGACGCAGGCAAAGTTGTTTTTAGCTGCTCGCAGGCCAGAGGCCCTGGCGGGAGGGGGGGGGCACATTGAATCGCTCCGTAAACACTTTGTTTAGCCCCACGGGGATTCCGAAAAGCATTTATTGAGGTAAAAAAGTTACTAAGTTTCCCCTTTAAACGAGGCTGATTTTGAGACTGTAGGCTGCTTTGTGGTTTGATTCAATGAAGAACTGAAGCCACTAAAAACCCCTTGTCCTCATTTATCAAGTTAAGATATAATTAAAACCTTCTGGCTGATTCACATAAGGTCTGTGCGCGCCACGTTCTAGCTGCGCTGTGCTTTCATTCTGACATATCGTTCTCCATGCTGCGTTCACGTGCAAATGCGATGTCTGACAGAAGAGAGTCCTACTGCTGCTGGCTTCTAGAAGCGGTAATCCAGCTTCAATTAAGAAATATTTTACGTTTTCCATGTGAAAAGATTTTATTCTGATAATTTTGAAGGCATGACGTTAATAATATAGCTGAGGAAGTCCGCCATGACTGAGTCAGTGTAGGGAAACACTGCAGTGGATGCTTGATGAGACCGACTTTGCCATCAATCCCACGTGGGTGCTCGGAAGCACCCACGGAATTGCGCCTATGTTTCCACTTCTGCTTTGCGTGAGTACTTACTTTGCTCATTTCATCTACCTAAACCAGGATTGTAAACTGTGCTGGATGCAATGCATTGCATCCAACATTGTCAACATTTTGCTATGTCACACTTTGCATTTTATTGCCAAACAAACAAAAAAGAAATGTCAGGGTACATTCACACTTGTTTTGTTTAGGCGGTGCTTGCTTTTACATGGTAAAGGCACCACAGTTCCCCTACAAGTCAACCAAGACCCCCGGTTTTCAAGTGGACCAGAGATTGTTTCTTTTGTCAAGATTAAATTGCAAATGAGTTTTCACACCACTCCAAATGAACTGGACTACCTTCGCAGATCAACGTGCATTTAAAACGGACCTAAACAGCAACATTGTGAATGCACACTCACATTCACTCTGTTTTCCTAGCAGTCAGTCTTACATGTCAGATTGCATGTGCAGGTGTTTCACTTACTGAGACTGCAGAGAGACAGTATCTATATCATGACATTTTGCTTTAGTGTGCAAAAAGGAGGAGGTGCAATCCCATTGAAATGTAGAGTATATTATGCTTGGGTGATGAGTGTCTGTCAACTGATATTTCAGATTTGAAGAAGCTCCTGTAGGCTGAGCACATCTCCATGACACTGGTGATCTACTGAATCCTCAAACCAGCCACTATCTTTTGACTCGGCTGAAGATGTCTCTCTGAGCCAACTCAAAAAAACCATGTTCTGGAGAACGCTGTGAGCAACTGCAAAATAGCTAAAACCAAAGATTATGTGTTTTTTTTAAAGGGGTGATAGCTACAACTTTCTCACCAAAACAATATTTAAAAAAAAATCAAATGTATCCACAGAACGTCTGAAGGAGCACAGAATAAAGTATTAATTTTACCCCTTTTTTTTACAGTTACAACAATAATTAGTTTTTTTATTTTATTTTGACGGGTCTAAAAAGTAGTGTAATTATTTACATCTGATTACCATGGCAACGTTAGCATTAAAGGTTGCTCATTGATTGCTGTAGAAATAGCATCTTCCTTGCCTTATAGTTCTCGAATTCAAGTGGACAAGAAATGATGCAGGATTCGGTGAAGGTTCAAAAAGCCCCCTGGAGGTTGCCACTTTCCTCCTGGACATTAAAGTTAAACATTTGAAAGTGAACAGACGAGAAGAGAGACACTCTGGGTTTGCAGGTGATTTAATTCACGCACCTCTGCACAGTGGCTTTTGTTTTTTAGGAAGTTACCTGATGTTTAACACTGAATTCCATGTCTGTTAATTTCTGTTAATTTCGTCCGCTAATTTCAGTAGTCCAATCTGAACTACTGAATTAACCAATTTTGACAGCGTGCTCCGTCAAAAATATCCCTATCTTGTGCAAGCCCGGATTAAGGAAGCAGGGGCCCCTGGGCACAAAGTCTTGAAGGGCCCCTCCAATCACAACCAAAAGGACATCATATATAATGTTCATCATTCAGATTTCACACCGCATTATTGTAAAACAACATTTCTCAGCTGGGAGCAACAACATGAAAACACTACAGTACACTGCGATCAAACTATAGCGCATGTAAATATCTGGAGTTTCTTTGCGTCTTTTTTGTCTTCCTCCTCTGTCTTTCTTTCTCTGTCCTCCTCTTATGTCTTTATAAACTATCAGAGCCAGATTACTACAGACCAGCTGTCCTCACATGTCATATCATGAAAGTCCTGCAGAAACTGTCATTGGCTCACGTCAATAAGCAGTCAACATCTCTCAGGATCCATTCCAGTTTGCATATCATAATGTTCTTAAGGTTGAAAGCATCATCATACCTGCTGAGATCTCCACTCTCGTCTGGACCAATCAGGCAGCACTTTGAGAGTCATGTTCTTTGATTTCTAAGGTGTTTTTAATCTGATTCAGCTGCTTTGTTCCAGTATGTGAGAAGCTCCATCAGTTCCAGGTGGATTCCTCCTCCACCACCTGCATCTCTGACCAGCTACCAAACAGACCACAGTGTGTCTGAGATGGCGGTCAGCAGCACTGGAGCACCACAAGGCACTGTACTCTCACCATTTCTGCTCAGTCACTTGGTGAGATGGTGAGAATCAGCTCATCTTCAACACAAACACAACATGAGAGATGATTGTTGACTTCAGGAAGAATTAGAGTAATTTATTTTCTATAAATTCTATAACTCAGTATCCCTAGCTTGATGGATAAGCTTTCACCTAATATAGTCAAAGTTCTCTGTTTTATCTTCAGCATCATGACAGCCACAAACTCAACAGGAGGACGGACGGAGCTGCTCAGAGCTGAATGAGCTTCTGTATGTGCACCATCAACCTGTCTGTTTAGTTTTTCCTGTTTTTTCTTGTCTTTTCTCATCAGCATGCTGAAAACTTGTCCTCATTAGATAAACCTGCTCTTACCAGTTTAATAGTTACAGTCCACCAGGTCAATTTTCTCTTTTTTAAATCAATAAAGCTCAATAATTAATTTAATAAATCTCCCACAAATATTTTTTGTGCAAATTCTTCTGCCCCCTTTTCAAGGAAAAATTGAAACTACTAAATCTCTCAAGATTATTTTTAGGTTTGATAACAAAAATAAAAGTGATACATAAGACAGTAAAGTCATAAATAGAAAATTATATAGCAGTTTTAGTTAAATCCAATAAGAAAAATTGCCCCAGCTATTGAAAATAAATGGTGTTACATAATTTAAGAATAAATATCTAGTGTACAACTGTTGCTCATCCTCATCCCCATCCACAGATCCAGCAGGAGCTTTCTTCTTCCTCATAAAATGAGATAAACTTTATTTTCTGTCACAGGGTGACAAAATTGTGTATTTGTCTAGATTGTCTCATCTTTTTTCCTTCAGTTTATGATATAATATGTGCAAACGACACAACAAACTTCCAGAAATACGCAATCATTTACCACTCTGATCGTTTTTCTCACCGCTGCACAACTGAACACAGCGCACACGCCGGTGTCTTTACCGTAATGTGCTGAAAATCAGGGCAAAGCTGCGCTTCTCAGCTTTCAGAATCTGCTGAAATTACGTCAATTGCGTAAGAGGTCGAAGAGTTACGGTTATTGTAAGAACGTTAGCTAACGTACCTCATGTTATTTCGCCAGCAGCATATCCAGTTAAAAAGGCGCTGCTACTGGAAGCCAAACCGAGAGGTGGCGGTGGGGCCGCTGTCATAAGTTCTGCTCCAGTCCACCAGTCTAGTTACAAAGTCTCCACTGAGAGAGCTGCTGCTCTGTAGTATTCATAGTCGGTTAGTCCTCTGGGGCCCCCTACTGGCTGGAGTACCGATGCCAAGCGGAGCCTGATTCTGTTCTTTTCCTCTCAGTGGGCCCCACGTGGGTGTGGGCCCCTGGGCCTGTGCCCAGAATGCCCATTGGATAATCCGGCCTTGATCTTGTGCAGCGGCGCAACATGCCAGGGCAACGATGGACCGCTCACATGCTGCAGCGTGCTCGAGTCCTATTTCAGACCATGGAGTACATGGGGCACTGCGCTCACGAACCTTGGTGTAAAGCTGAGGTTAGACTTGATCAGTAAGCACTACACCTCTTTCTTTCATTTAAACACTTGCTATTGCTAATTAATGATTAGTCGGTTCTGTAACGTTGCTAAAGCTAATTGAGTAAGTGTTAGTGTGCCACTCACTGGGGGGAGGAATCAAATTTGTAGCTATCACCATTGGACGTATTCATTCATAAAGCACTGTAAATGGGGATATTTTATCTGTCATTCCTGAATTAGCCAGCAGAGTTCCAGAGTATACAGTATAAAAACTGCTGTAGCCTACATGAGGTAGCGTCTCATGTAAATGTTATGAGTTATTTTTAAAGTAATGTTTTATTGGGAATTAGTGGGAAACTACTACATAATCTATGTGTTTACTAACCCTCCTATACAATAACTTTCTGCTAAGAATGGACTGCTGCACTGAAGGGGTGGCCAAGTTTGAAATCCCAACAGATAGATACTGTTTTGTATACCTTTAAATCATTTTTAAAACTTTTAGTACAGGCTCTGGGTCAGCATAGCAAACATTATGAGGTTTGTACTATTTTAGTGGCTAAAAAAGATAACAATAATAAAAAAAAAAATCCCAGTCCTGATTGTGTTTATGCATATTATAGTTGCAACATTCCAACTAAAACACAAAAATTTTTGGTGTGATGTGAGTTTAGTGTTTTGTGAGAATGGAGGCATTTCTCTGTGTAAGTGTGTGTGTGGGAAGAACGGCTACAGGTGAGTCATTCCTCTTACTTACAGTACCAGTGACTTGTGAGTGTGATGAGACTGTGTATGTGTGTGTGTACTTGATGCTTAGCTGACCTGTGTTGCTTAAAGGCAGTGTGGGTGGTCTCCAATTCCAATTCGAGTGAAATGTAACCACTCTAGAAATAACTCACTCTCAGCCTGTTACGCTGCACTGAAGTGTGCCCCACTGTGTGCACACGTGTTGGAGTGTGTGGTAGCTTCACGGTCCACGTTGTCTTTAAGAGCACCGGCTGAGAGATGAGAGGTAATTATAGACGCATGGTGCTGTAATCTCCTCTTTCACCTCACAAACCACACTCAAGAGGAGTCATATAACCTACACACACACAAGATAAAGTACACACACAATATCTCACATAAAGCTATTATCTCAACCTTACCGTGATTTTCTTTGACTCCTTCCAATTCAAGAATATTACCTAAAGGCTAAATTTAAGGTGACTGGCGGCCAGTTGGCCAATTATGTCTTCCATTGTCTTATACTAACAGAGTACATCACTGGATGCATGAATGAAGAGGACAGCTGCGTTACATTTTAAAGCATCCTACAATTATTTGTTGCTCCTTGCTGTTTTATTTTCTTTTGCTTGTGGAAGTTTGATCTTTTTAACTTCAAGCTCAGATCTGTCAGATCCATCCTGTCGAAATGTTGTCAATAGCCAGGTAAGGCAAGTTTATTTGTATAGCACATTTCATGTACTTGTGTACGTGTACATTGTGTAGCTTTGTGTACACATTTACACACTATACTGTGTGTGAATGTGTACTTTGGTCAGTCGATCATTGGTAGTTCTCTTTGGTAAGACAATTGCAGGATGATGAAGAAAATCAGAGAACTTCTTTCTGATGACTTAGTTCCTCATGGGAATTCTAATTCAAGTCAGACACAGCAGTGTAAAGCTCTTGTGAATGAACTGTACTTGTATTGTACTTTTGTAGTCATGTTGACCACTAAAAAAAGCGTCTGGTATTATTCTATGTGCTTATACACACATTCATTCCCTCATAGAAACATCAGGGGTTCAGTGTCTTGCCCAAGGACACTTCGGCATATTGTCTGGGGAAGCCTGGAAACCTTGCTTATTTTTGTGCCACTTTCATTCATACATACTTTGGCTTAGATTTGCACCAAAACGACCTGCTAAGGGTTGAATATTTTGGCCAAAAATGCAGACTTTTAAAACCCTGCACCCTCCTTCAGTTTGCAGAAACATTAACACAAACATCATGGCAACTTGACTTTGTCAATTGCCTAGTTGTTTATGGAATATTGTACTTAAAATATTGACTCCCCCCAATTCAGAGTTTGTGTATCTGGACATATGGCACTGTTTGTGAATAAATCAAATGACTGTAGCTGAAAAATCCTTTGAAGCATCCATAAACAGCTTATTGATGACTATGTGAACTTGTGAAACCCTCAGAAATGTAATTTTACTGCGTACAACATGATTGTGTGTCTGTGCGGTTGTGTTCATATGATGTACAGTTTATAAGGGGACAGGTTAGTCAAAGATGATCTCTCAGATTAACTTGACTTTCCAAAAATCAACACAGTACAACCGAATTAGCACACAAACACACACACACACAGACACTGTTTCCACACATGTACAGCGGCTGTGATGTTTCAGGACTGAACAGGCCACATATTATGCAAAACCCCCAACATCAAAACCATTCAAAGTTTGGGGTGAGATATAGTAGTACTGGTCAAACAAAACTGAGTTATTCCATGTTTAAAAAGAGCAGGTACTTATCTGGAGAATTTAAACAAGTGTATTTTCTATTGCTGCTTTCTACTTCTTTCTGCTTGCCTGTATACTTTCCATATATGTGTATACATTTAAATATCACCACAAAAAGGCCATCATTATAGAAATAAAGGGAGCCTCATTGATCATCCTTGATGTACTGTAAAACAACAACAACAAAAAAGAATTACTTTTGTCCAGTGTACTACAGTACTACAGTCCTTCCATCATGTGCACTAAGAAGTTTTGCAATTTTTCTTTGACCCAATATTTTTGTTCCACTACTATTAATAAGTTGAAGCGAGCACCTCAGCTCTTAACGTCGCTCTGGCAGAGATGTTTAGACTTTGATTAATCCAGGCAGTTTGTTTCTCACACGCATCTTTTAATGAGTGACATCGGAAGCTCTGGGATTCTGGGACGGGTCAATCAGATCAGACTTCCTCTTAGATTAAGACATATAGCTATGACAAAAGCCAAAGGTGCTGAGGGGAAGGTTATTGCTGGTCAGGAAGCTGTATGACTAAAACCCAGCTTTGTGACTGAGACAACCTCTTTATAATCTACATTTTT
Organism: Atherinomorus stipes; assembly: GCA_023101725.1. Classification (NCBI taxonomy): domain Eukaryota; kingdom Metazoa; phylum Chordata; class Actinopteri; order Atheriniformes; family Atherinidae; genus Atherinomorus; species Atherinomorus stipes. The sequence goes on along the minus strand of JALJCO010011182.1, from coordinate 3,466 downwards.
GTAGACTGAAACGATTTCAGGGCAAAATTAGCTTTTGTAGTTGAGCTTGTCAGAGGAAGTCTAGCTTGGAGTTACTTGGCATCATAATTTTTCCTGCAGCAAGAATAACTACCACTGGCACTGCTTAAAATGCCTTAATTTAATCTGCCATCTCATGTACTAGGACATGTGTGATGCACTCGCCTCACAGAGGATCCTGTCATGGTTGCTGGGCGCTGATTCCTCCTGAAAGTGCCTGGATTTGCTGATTTAAAATGACTAGATTCCTACATGGAGAGGCACTTAGAGTGGTTCACTTAGCTTGATGTGTCACATTAGTTACATCACTGAGGTAGGGAAAGACGTTTGAGATAATGAAAGATGGTAAGAAAGGAATATGTTTTTTTGAGGGCAGAGAGCAAAAAGATTAACTAAAATGCACTTTATTGTGTTTCGTGGGTACAGTAAATCCTAGTGATGTTTTTGTCGCTCTTTGTTGGGGTTTGTCTTGTAATGATATGGAAGATGACCATCTGAGACCTAAGTTCTCCACATTCAGATATTTCTCTGAAGGTAAAATTAAACAGTTGACATAACTGGACATCTATTCTTTATCTTTCTCATCCTAATGGTCTTCATTATCCGTCTAAATATCTGAAAAGACTTCTCCTCATTCCACAAGATTACAAATCAGCTTATATAAGAATATAATACATATCTGTCTTTATTATAATATCATCAGTGTCCCACTTTCCATCCCAGTCTCCTATGTCCTATGTGTCCATGTCACTTCTTACCTTTCTCATTGTCTATCCTCTAACTCCCTCTCTGACCCTTATCCCTCTCCAAGTCTGTCAGGCCACAGTGGGACCGTAGCTTAATAGGGCGGGAAGCCAGAATCAATCCTAACGAGTTTTAATCTTTGATAGAATCTACAGAGGGCTAGGCGATCGTTAATTAAAATAAGCCCTGTTCACCTCTCCCTTGGTGCCACAACCTCTTCTCCTCTCCTGCTCTCATTCTCTGTAAACACATTCATTTATAAATGCCTGCAGGAGGAAAAAAACTGAAAGGAAAGGAGTTGAGAGGATGAAAAACAAAGCAACAGGAGTTTTAAGATAGGAAGGACGAGAAGACTTTGGCTGGGAAAAGTCGATGTATGTCTCAAACTGAAGATGAAAGAATTAAGGAGCATCAGAAAATAAGAGACAGAAAAACCTTTGATTCAGTCGCTGCTACAAACATCAGGATTTTCTGTTCTCTTAACAGCAGTTTGATGCCGCTACCTTGTCGGAAATGTTTAAAACCAAACAGCTGGTTAATTGACTGACAGAAAGTGTGTCTGTGTATGACAGAGCCCCATGTCATTCATTTTCCCCTTAACCATTGCTTTGTTGCTCTGTCACTCACAACATCTGATCTGCATTACAGGGTGATTTTCTGTCCATTAGATCAGCCGGCCTCCATTAGAGGAAGGGTAACTCCTCATCGGTATGAGGAGGAGAAGAGATCAGTAGATAACCAGGCAACACTGCATGATGCAGTGCAAGTTGCAATATTGTGGCCTGTTGCTATGCTTTTAGACTCATTTTCTGTGCATGCACATTGAACAGAAAGCCCTCTCTTGTCATGCATGTCTTTGACTAAAAATATGGGATCACTGTGTGTGTGTGTGTGTGTGTGTGTGTGTGTGCTGTGTGAAATTCTGTATAACTTGCATTTGTCTAGAGGATGTCTAGAGGGTGACTGTTATTGGGGAAGGGCATTTGCTGCTATCTGTCCTTTTTTTCCTCTTTTTAAAGGAGCTGTATCATGCTTTTCAAATGTCCAAAAATTCAAATACAGGCATTTATAAGCTAAAAATATTCCCATCGCCACTATAGAAACTAATTTGGTGTTAAATATTAGTTTTTCTTATGCCTCTAATTTCCAACACGGAAGTAAGAGGGCTGACTGTACTGAACCACTGAAGCTCTCGAGCAATCTCACCCACCCAGCAAAATCTGGTTGAAAAGACGCTGAAAAGACATCATGTCCATTCATTGAAAACATTGAAACGTTTTGATTTGGCTGAAAAGTGAAAGGTGAAAAGCCGTCTTTCAATTAGACAGTAAAAAGACGTTTTTCAATGACTTTTCGCTGTCTAATTTGGGGCTATATTTGGGCCAAACCAGAGGGTCCAAACTCAGCCCTGATTTCAACGTCTATTTATAGGGTTAAATATGGCTATGACGGACCAACCAGATTAAGCCCAAAAAACAACGTTGAAATTACATCTTGTGTTTGGTGGGCAACATGCTTTTCATCGCCCTGGAAGAGACACAGATTCTGAAGGGTCACAGAACTGTTTTTAGCACCGGCTTCGTCACTTACATGAACATTATTTGTAAACATTGATGGATAATCGGACTCCAATCGACAGAATAAAATGGAGCAGCCTGTTACGGAGCTGTATGCGCTCAACCCAGAGTCTGATATGGAGTTTGAAGTACACGCAGTACCACAGAGACCCTGACAAGTTAGGAAATTAGCAAACAAATTATAACAGTTAGCATTGAGATGGGAGACATTTTCACTCACCGATGCTGTTGTCTGTCCATGAGGCGTTTTTATGGTGGGAACTGCGTCAGGTTTCAGAAGCAATCCCCAAGAAAAAAAAACACTTTACTACCCAAGATTCATGAAGTTGTCAGGAGTGAAGCTCACACACAAAGTTGGGTTTTTTTCTGCTCCTGATGATAAAATCCAACCACTTCTGGAAAGTCGATTTGTCCAGTACAACAAATAAACTCCCACGCCAAACGCAACCATATTTTCCCAACTTTCCGTCCTCTAGAGCTTAAAAAAAAAACAAAAAAATTCTTCTGAACTCTGGAGCAAACGTCTGTTAGCCGATGGTTGTTTGTCTCTGAGTAAATCTTCCAACAGGCTGTTTGTTTCTTCCTCAGAGAGTGTGGATAGGTTAGGATTTCTACTTGAGTTTCTGTTGAACAAAGAGGGCGTCTTGCTACGATGCTGCGCATGCATATTTGTCGCTTCATGATTGGTGCCACCTCGTTACGTACATTGGTGGTCAGTCAGTCATGTTAAGGAAGCTAGAGCTTGGCTGGAATATTCATTTATATTACTCAAATATGCACAAATGAAGAAAAAAAACAACTTAAATGAAGTTTTTTATGAGGAAATAACACAGTAACATGCTGAAAAGCTGTTGAAAGTCCATTTTTTATGACACAGCTTCTTTGCAATTTGGTGGTACACTCCCATTTTAATCTTGCATAAAAGATGATGTACTGTATGTCGTAATGTGATCTCATCTGTGTGTAGGATGGTTTAAAGCAATACAAGCAAAAATATAAGCAATTACAATAATGCTTTTTCACTTTCTAATTACAAGCCAAAAGAAGGTTTTGGGTAACAAATTTGGTGGGTTTGACACCACATCAGTGTTGGAGGTGATTACAGGAAACCTGGAGTTTGCTCAAAA
>JALJCO010011181.1:0-58703 GCA_023101725.1 Atherinomorus stipes | reverse complement strand
ACGCATTGGAAGCCCCCAAGCATTATAACAGAGGCAAAAATGAGCAACATGGTGATGTTGTGAAGACCAAAGAAACAAAGATGGCTGAAGAGGCAACATTTAAAACTGTTGAGAACAGAGTAGTGAATGTTAGAAAGGATCAAGATAGAGGGATAGCAGGGGAAAAACAAAGAGATGAGGAGAAAACAAATCAAAACATAGCTCGAGCTGGAAATCTCAAGATAAGTGACCTCTGTAATTTTGACATTCAGAGTAGTAAAGGTGAGGGTGAAGGTACCACTATCACTTTGACTCAAGACATCAGTCCGGTGTCCACTTCAGGAACCTCCCAGTACGATCTCAGACACAAAACTGAGCAAAATGATTGTGATGCAAAGAATCCAGAAAGGAAGAAAGGTAAGGAAGCAAACATACACTCTTGTTTTTTTCTTGCTAGTTTGTTTGTAAAATTATGATCAAACCATTAGTTTGCAAGGAGTATGGTAACTTGTGCAAATTCAAACAAAATGTATCAATGATAATTCATAAGCTATAGTGTTAATATTTAAATGCAGTTGGCACAATTATGATACCCAGGTAGGCTATTGTTTAAAGCCAGTCCTGTAAGTTATGTACATAAAAGATAATGACCTCTTTCAAGGTATCAAGTATCATGGGCTAACCAGCCGTGGCACAAGTCATTTGAACAGCGTGCTGCAGGTGCTGTTCATGACCAAAGACTTCAGAGAAGCTGTACAAAGGTTTGCTGTAAAACTTTGATTTATAACAGTTTAAATAAACCAAACAGAGAACTTCTGTGTTCTTATGTCAAATTGTGTTTACTTTTTCAGGCACAGCTGTGACATTGAGTCTCTTGATACATACCTGAGGACCCTTTTTGATGACTTGAAGAAACATTCAGCTGACACTTCTGATATTGCAAAGAAGTTGAAAATCAGATCAGGTACAATACTTGAGAGCACTTTAGGATAAAGATACTAGGGTTGTCAGGATACTAAAATTTCAAACTCGATATCGATATCTAAAAAAATATTCGATACTCGATACCATTTTCGATACGACGGGACAAAAAAAAGAGACAAATACTTGAAAACATAAGAAATATCTGTATGAACTTGAAACTTTCTCTTATGCTAGTTGAATAAATGTACAAATAAATGCAAAAAATATACCCAAATATAATGCAATTTGACAATATTTTAAGGTTGTCTCAGGTATTATTTTTCTAATATGTAAAACATCCAAAATCTAAAAGTGACAATGGTGAAAAAGATGACTTTTGACTTTGTGCAAACTATAATAATATAACAATAATAATAATAGCAACAATGACGCCATTTTTGGTTTGAGGTAAACACAAAAAAAATTATTAACCTATTGTATTAAACTATACAAGTAGACAGCAACCAGTTATGAACAGGACAACAGCACTCGTTGGTTGATTCGTCTTAAAAATATTGGTGAAATGAATGAGTTCTGCTGCAGATAATGTTGCATAGAGACCCGCTGCCTCCTTCACCCGCATTATATAGCGATCACACACAGACGGCGAGAAATGTGAATATCATCCGAAGACATTAGAGTGACACAGAAATGTTACCGATGAGTTAATACAGGTATTCCTGAAATAAAGTCCAGGTTGGAAGATGCGGACTAGCAGTGGCACTAACCGTCACTAATAATGCGTTTTTAAGTTCCATAATAAACGGGAGCTTTAAGTAACTAACCTGTCTGAATTCATCATGAAGTTTTCCTCATCATGAAGACCTGTAGATCATCTCTGATCTACAGGTCATATACTTTTTATTCTAATCCTATTGTTTTTTTTTTACAAATATAGTTTTACATTTTACTAAACCACGTACAGGTGCAGTTTATCTTTTTGAGAAGTTAATAAAAAGTATAAAACTAATTTGCATGCTTTTGTGTAAACCAGATAATTTGGTTTCCAAATTGACACCAAATAAACATTAACAGGATTAATCATTTCCTGTAATTACCATCACCCCAGCAAGATGAGATGCTGATATAAAAACGCTCTATACAATTACTTACAAAAAAGGTATGAGAAATTATTAATTCAACTTGCAAACTGCTCCAGCTGCAGTTCTCTTATTTAGTAGATGAATAACCATTTTGTTTTTCTATTTTATTTTTTTAATCTGCACTCAGAGCTGACATTTAAACTTTAATGATAATTTATGTAAAATACATTTTTTTATGTTAAATTGTAACAAGCTTCTACTGTTTGCTTAAATTAATTAAGGTAACCATAAAGAAAATGCTACACAAGATATGATGTTTATGTTTGTTCCTCTCTAATTATATCCCCTCCAGGATATAATCAGGGTGATCCTACTGAGTGCTTTGAGGACATCCTGAGCAGTCTGACCATTCCTGAAGCATCACAGGTAGAAAGGTCATATCAAATCTAACTGATCTGTTAGTTTATTGAAGACATGATGTTAACTGACTTTGATTTTTCTTTTTAAAGTTGTTCCAGGTAATGCTGACACACAAGTACAAATGCTCCAGATGTCACAAAAAGACAAGCACTGATATTCCATATTGGAGTTTACCTTTAGAAATGGTGGAACCCAGCAGAAACTACAGTGTGGTAAGACATCTGACATAATGATTATTAACAGATTCTTTTATTCAAAGAGACTAAGATGTTCAGTATGACACAGTTTGGGAACAATCTACTGCACTGACATTTTTTGATTGAAGGGCTGAATAGTTTCCAGGGCTACAGCCCTGTCTACCTCCCATCTATACATTTTGTGTACTTGCTTTGATCTCTTAAGAGTTCTGGTATACAACTGTATATGTGTACTATCATATATCCCCTGTGGTCATGTAATAGGGGAGAGTGAGAGATACATATATATAGATGCATCGATACATCTTGGGTAAGTCAGTCCATGATAGAGTCCCAGTCTGCCATCATCCACAAAGTTTTTGTTGCCAGGATACTGTTTAGTCTCATTATAACATAACATTACTCACATTAGCATTTGTTATTTGGCACATTGTGAAAATATTTCATGTATTCATGACACCAGCAGCAAGGGATGCCATCAAGCTTAAGAAGGTGTCCTATTGATAGTTTTCAGTCACGTGACCTGCTGGGAGCCCTGGCGGGCATAAGAAGACTGGGTGCAGCAGAGTCTGAGCAGAGAGACTACAGAATAATTGTTTAAATCGTCTGTCAGTCCTGAGAAGGAAAGATACAGAAAAAAGTTGGGAATTTTGGACTCTTGTGACTCGTATAGAGAAGCGACTGCTGTATACGAGCCGTTAAACATTGCCATGTCCCTGCTGAGCTTGCATTCAGCGATATTTACATCAGTGTCACTGTACACCGCTGCCAGAATGAAGGTATACAAGAGCACCGACAGTTCTCACTAAAAACTACTATTCAAACAGAAATAACATAAATAGAATAATTTCCTCTCATTTGAACTTATCACAACCTCAGGTTTAGAAAGGATGCAGTGCTATGAAGACATAAATAAAAAGCATATACGACAGGTATGCAGAAAAAACAGGAATATCATTCTTGATATCATCAGCGTTGCATCTGGTCTTTGTGTTATTCAGCTGAATATGAGTGTAACAGGATCTTCACATCCCTCCTTTAGGAGTTTATTTGTGTTACTGCAACCCTCCATTTTAGCTAGCAGCTAACGTCAACTCATAAGAATGATGGCGGGCAGCTGGTCATCTCGATGTGACAACAAATCACACCAACACGTATACATGAGGTTTTCTTTTTGGTTAAAAATACACTAACTATATACAGATGAATGTTGGTGTGGGCTTTACTTACCGATGAAGTTTTCGTTGCTAGAATGTGTGGGTAGGGGGCTGGTGAGAGGCTGCCTTGGTTTACTGTACCCGGTACTGAGGTGCGTTTGGTAGAACTGATCCACAGATTTCTCCTCTCAGGATGTCTTTATTGGACGGAATGCGGTAAAAACCAGGTAAAAACACAACCCAAGCTTTTTTCCCCTCCTGGTGGTTTGTGCACCCGATCGCAAAACAACCGTCTGGTATTTTCCAGCAGCATAACTGTGTGTATCTCTGGCTTGTTTTAAGCCTGCTGGTGGCGAGCGAGAGTGTTTTTGCCCACCAGGGGGGCGTTTCCTACAGACTGTGACGTCACAAAATAACTATCAGTTGAGCCTTCCTGGCCTGTGGCACTCCTGAGGCAGCTAACAGGTATCGGGAGGCGAAGTGGAGCGCAGCTCTGGCAGTCGCTGAGGCAAAAACTCGGACATGGGAGGAGTTTGGTGAGGCCATGGAAAACACAACTTCTGGATAACAATATGAAAACAATAATAATAATAGCAACAATCACTTTTTGGTTTGAGGTAAACACACAAAAATTATTGGAAGAATATTTTGAGGTATTAAACTGTATACTATAAGTAGACAGCAACCAGTTCTGAACAGGGCAACAGTTGTTCGTTCATTCGTCTTGAAAGTATTGGTGAAATAAAGGAGTTCTGCTGCAGATAATGAGACCCACTCCCGCTGCCTCCTTCACCTGCATTATATAGCGATCATACACAGACGGCGAGAAATGTTAATATCATCCAAAGAAATTAGAGTGACACATAAACGTTACCGGTGAGTTAATGCACGTATATATTCCTAGAAATAAGGTCCAGGTTGGGAAATGCGGACTAGCAGTGGCATTAACCGTTACTAATAAGTAAGTAACTAACCTGTCAGAAGGCCAAGTTGTCGGTCCTTAAGATGTTTCGCCAAGTTTGCTGCATGCGAAATACTTCCAAACAAGACTGTTTCCTTTTTCATTTTCTAATAAGAATAGCTGGCCTGGACTTCCAGCAGCAGAAGCATGTGCTGTCAGGCTCTCTGCCTGCCTGTCAGTCAGCCGCTGTTTACCTGGCGGGCTGCTGCCTGTGGAGTGCGCGCGCACTGTAGGATTGAAAACATGGCAACTTAGTATCGTTATCGATATGGCGTTTCAGTATTTATACTTAAAGGAGTATCAATATTTTTGACAACCGAGGGATAAGCAGTGCACCATCAACACTGTGTACAGTGGGGATGGTGGGCTGTTGACCTTGACTCGGGACGTTGTGGGTCGATGGAAATGATACTGCAAAGACTTTCTCCATCCCACCGGCGTATCATCTGATGAGGAGGCAGAGTTTGGGGACTCGGGGGTAGACTCTTCTATTACCAGGGCTGAGATTGCTGAAGTAGTTAAAAAGATCCTTAGTGGCCAGGCGCCTGGGGTAGATGAGAGCCTCCCGGACTTCCTCAAGGCTCTGGATGCTGTAGGGCTGTCTTGGCTGTCATGCCTCTGCAGCATTGCGTGGACATCGGGGACAGTGCGTTTCAATTGGAAGACTGGGGTGGTGGTCCTGTCTTCAGAAAGGGGGATTTGAGGGTGTGCTCCAACTTCAGGGGGATCACACTCCTCAACCTCTTTGGTAAGGTCTATTCAGGGGTCCTGAAGAGGAGAGTCCGTCGAATAGTCGAGCCTCGGTTTGAGGAGGAGCAGTGTGGTTTTTGTCCTGGTCGTGGAACAGTGGACCAGCTCTACACCCCTACACCCTCTTCAGGATCCTGTAGGGGGCATGGGAGTTCGCCCAACCAGTCTACATGTGCTTTGTGGACTTGGAGAAGGCATTTGATCGTGTCCCCCGGGCATTCCTGTGGGGGGTGCTCCAGGAGTGTGGAGTACAGGACCCCCTTGTTCGGGCTGTCCGGTCCCTGTACGACCGGTGCCAGAGCTTGGTCCGCATTTCTGGCTGTAGGTCGAATCCATTTCCGCTGAGGGTTGGACTCCGCTAAGGCTGCCCTTTCACCGATCCTGTTCATAAATTTATGGAAAGGATTTCTAGGCACAGCCGAGGTGTTGAGGGGATCTGGGTTGGTGGCCTCAGGATCGGGTCTCTGCTTTTTGCAGATGACGTGGTTCTCCTGCCTTCATCAGGCTGTGATCTCCAACTCTTGCTGGAGCGATTTGCAGCTGAGTGTGAAGCGGCTGGGATGAGAATCAGCACCTCCAAATTTGAGACCATGGTTCTCACCCAGAAAAGGGTGGAGTGCCCTCTCCAGGTCGGGGCTCAGTCCTGCCCCAGGTTGAGGAGTTCAAGTATCTTTGAATCTTATTCATGAGTGAGGGAAGAACGGAGCGGGAGATGGACAGACAGATCGATGCAGCGTCCGCAGTGATGTGGACTCTACATCGATCTGTCGTGGTGAAAAGGAGCTGAGCGAAGGCGAAGCTCTTGATTTACCAGTTGATCTACGTTTCTACCCTCACCAATGGTCATGAGCTGTTGGTCGTGACCGAAAGAACGAGATTATGGGTACAAGCAGCCGCAGGGTGGCCGGGCTCTCCCTTAGAGATAGGGTAAGAAGCTTGGTCATCCGGAAAGGGCTCAAAGTAGAGCTGTTGTTCCATCGAGAGGAGTCAGACGAGGTGGCCCGGGCAACTGGTTAGGATGCAGCTTGGACACCTTCCTGGTCAAGTGTTCTGGACACGTCCCACCGGGACAAGAGCCCAGGGTAGACCCAGGAGTAGACACACTGAAGGGACTACGTCTCCCGGTTGGGATGGGAACGCCTTGGGATTCCGCCGGATGAGCTGGTGGCTGTGGCGAGGGAGACGGAAATCTGGGCTTCTGTTACATCCCAGCTCTGCTAGGACAGGAAACGCAACAAGAGACTGGTTTCAGGTAGAGAAAGATGTTTTTTTGTTCTGGAGGTCAAGTTAAGGGCATAAACACAAACACTGAGAAACTAAACTGAAAACCTGAAAAAAGAGATGGGGTTGGTGATGCTGATCAAATTAAAAGACAGACAAAGCCTAAACTAAAGAGGAGCCAAATGGGGAAAACCCAACACAAACTTAATCTAGGATGTCTATCAACTAGGGCTGTCAAAAAGGTTAATCGTGATTAATCACATTACTTTTATCACTTCTAGAACATATTTGGGATGAAAGGTGTGGCACCAGGAATTCTGCATTTAGACTAGACTACAGAAACCCTGTCCTTACATGTCACCCTAAAGTTCTTCAGATGGTGGTAGTTTTGTCCAGAATGCTGCTGATCCAGTCCTCACAGGCTGACTTCACAACTGTCTTAATGTGAAGCTGAGATTCAGGTCTGAGTCCTGGACTACTTTCAGATTTATGGCTTGGCTTTAGCCTTTAAGTTGTAAAACAAAAGTTAATGTATTTTCTGCATATAGCAGTACTAAAGAATAAACAAATCCATTGTTTGACAATGGGATTAATTTAGGATTCATCTTTTGACAGCCCTACTAAAAACCAAAAAAGGAACGAGTAGCACCAATAAGCTAAAAACTGCAACCAAAACCCAATTATAACAAAAAACCTAGCTACCAGTGTAAAACAGCAACACAAACCAAGACCTAAACTACAAACAACTAAATCTATTAACCAACAGAAACACCTGGAAATCAAAAACTAAACAAAGTTACCCAAACTAAAGTCACCAAAAACCACAAACAAAACAAACCAAGGACAAACTGTTGCCGGGACAAACAGTTGCCAACTACTGAGATCTGTCGGGCCCTTTTGCAGCTCCTAGCCAGCAGCTCCGGGTGGGACTGATCAGTTCTTTGCAGGTGGGGGTGGGAGGAGATGATGGTGCTGTGGAGCCAGCCAATCAAAGAGGAGTGTTGAAACAGGAGGATGAGTTGCATGAAAATGAAAGACAGAAGGGGTTAATAAACAGGTGGGCGTAACAGCTTCACCCGCAACCAGATCCCGGAGAAGCGGAAGAAGATGGATTCATTTAAAGAATTTCAGAGTTTTCAAAATTAGAGAAAATGTGTTTTGTTTTTCAGAAAATGTCAATGAAAAATATGTATGTATTTTTCAGGTGGATGAAGTAAACAAGATTTTCACTGAGTCAGATGTCAGCAGATCAAACAAGTTGTCTTGCAGCAAGTGTGGTGCAAAATCCGATGCTACAGTGGTGAGTTTAGCGTGATTTAGCAGTGGCAGCATTTGGTGCTTATTTACAATGTTGAAAAAGTTCAAATTGATGATTATGGTGACTATCATCCAAAATTTGTCACTGAAATGAGAGAGCAGGGATCTGTCAGACACGCCGAATCCAAGGAGGACACATAAGAGCATAACTGCAGTTCAAGGGTGTTTATTGTACCCTTTCTACCAAACAGATCTTCAGTTATACTTTTTACTGTGATAATCTTGCAGACTTAATAATGTTAACTTTGCAGTCAACATAAATATTGGCACCCTGCCTCAGGTTAGTATTATGAAGAAGGAGACACAGCAGCCTGCTAGCAGCCAGCAGCTAACAGCTGCGACTCTGGCCTTGTAAACAAACAGCCTCCACGTGCTGCGTCGGCAGCGCGTGATGTCACTTAAAGGGGCAGCAAAGAAATACACTGAATAGATCTGCACCTACGGATCGGGCCGTGGATCGGCACGTTTACCCCAACCGATTTTTACCGATCTAGAATTTGTTTTCTATATCGGAGCCGATCCCTATCTGAAGATCGGATAGGTGCATTCCTTATTTGCATTCAGCATTATAATTGACCAGGTCTTGGTCTTCAGCTTGTGTTGCTGTTGAAATAATAGCACTTTGATGGGTTGATATTATTTTTTCACCAAAAGTTTAAAACCAGCTGTTTTCATTATTATTCATAAAATGTGTATACTATCACATGGCTATCATCTAATGACAATTTAGCTTCTTCACTCTGGAACTCAAAAACCAGACGGGGAACAAGCTTTTCATTAGCTGTTGTTTGGTTTTAATTACTTTGTAAACTTGAATTTTAGATGTTTTTCTGTACGTCCTACCTTCCCATATGACTCCTATCTACTGAATATTTGGCTTTTTTCATTTGGCCCAATCAACTCTTTTGCGTTTTTATTAGAGGTGCACAGATCCGATAGCTGGATCGGATATCGGCTCCGATACTGACAAATTAGCTGGATGGGATATCTGATGAATGAAACCAATCCAGCATTTCGATCCAGTCATTTCTGTTTTTATTAGTATCATAATAAATCTACACTTTGCTTTTTTTTAACAGATAAAATTAAATACTATTATATCTGTGTTAATTTGTTGCCTTTCGTTAAACAAGGCTAAATGTTGATATCAAGCCTGATGCCTTCACTTACATGTCAAGGTATACAGTTCAGTGATTCAAAAGTAATATCAGTATCGGGTATCGGGTATCGGGTATCGGTCGATACGCTCAGCCCAGGCATCAGTATCAGATTGGATCGTAAAAAACTGGATCGCGCATCCTTACTTTTTATTCAGAGTCACCAAGGTTGTCTGTACCAACTGAAAACATTCTATTCTGTTTTTTTTTATTCTAATTGTAATTATTTATTTGTCAACAATTTGTAACTTTTTTGTTATTTTTTCAATTAGAAAGCTGAAATGAAGCGTCATCCAGATGTTTTGACACTGCAGTTGAAGACACAATATGGAAAATATGTAAAAATCCCCTGCAGAGTACAGATTCCTCCCACTCTAGAGGTACTTTATAATGCATATTTCACAATATCTGTTCAACTGCTTCCAGTTGCGTTATTTTGTTTTTTTCTCCTTGCTGTATATTAGAGTCAGCTGTATGAGCTGTATGCGTTTGCCGAACGTAGTGATTTTACAACATATAGGCACTACACTGTGACAATCAAATCTCCGGATGATGGCAAATGGTATAAGTTTGGTGACACCAATGTGACGATGGTAAGTCCTCACTGTTGTTTGAAAAATATCAATACTTGAAGCTAGAATAAAACTCAGTAATCAAATTCCATGTACAGCCTTCCAACCAGCCGTTCCAAGCAGACGCCTATCTCAGGTAACTTCCCATCTGTCTTTTTTCATTTGCTGATTCTGATACTGAACTCACTTTCACATCATTTCTGTTAGGTCCAGGGATGCTTGTCTGTTGTTCTACAGGAACGGTAAAATGGCAAACAGCTCTCACATGCTTTCTAATAAATTTTCTTAACAACTGCTATATGACACAAAATAAACTTAACATCTGCTTTGGTTGATCTTTTTAGTTTCTGCAAAAGACACTTTGACTCAAGACATGAGGGAGGCCCCCACTCCTGAAGCCTGCAAACAACACAACAGAGGCAATAAAGAACAACATCATTATGATCAAGACAAGGAAGAACCACCTATAAAGCCTCGCAGTGTGGACAGACCAAAAACTGATCAGAATAAAAGAGCAGAGAATGATAGTGATGGAAGGATTAATGTGGACAAACAGAGAAAAGGGGAAGAAGTGAAGATTAATCAAAACAGAACTGACAGGCAGGAAACTTTTCAAAACAGAGAAGTTAATGTTAGAGAGGCCCAAGGTAAGGAGAAACAAACAGATGAGGAGAAGGAGATAAATCAAAACAGAACTCGAGAAGGACATCTCGAAAAAAGTGGCCTCTGTAATGATCAGAACCAGACTAATGAAAGAGATTGTGAAAGTACTGTTAACTCTTTGATTGAAGACATTAGTGTGACATCCACTTCAGCCTCGAAGAATGAACTCAGAGATGAAACCAAGCAGCGTGATCACGATGCAAAGAGCACAGAAAGAAAAGAAGGTGAGAACGCAGCAACAACATGCACACATTTTATACATCTTTGTATCTAATAATCAAACTCCTCAGTTTCTGGAAAAACTGAGCAACATAGTTATGAGGCAAAGACCTCAGAAACAAAAGAAGGTACAGAAACAACTTCCAATCATTTTTTAAAATTCTACATGTCTTTGTGTCTGATGATCAAACTCCACAGTTTCTAGGAAACATGCAGCTGAAGATCTCCGCACTAAAACCAGAAGCTCTGCAGGTAGCACATGCATGCAGTTGGCTATTTTATCATACCTACATATTGTATAAAAACAGTTCTTCAATTTTTGTGACGATAATGATGAACTCCTTCAAGGTATCAGATACCACGGGCTGTCCAAAAAGGGGGGAATGAGTCACTTGAACAGTGTGCTGCAGGTGCTGTTCATGACCAAAGACTTCAGAGAAGCTGTACAAAGGTTTGCTGTATAACAGTTCAATGTTTTATTAAACCAGACAGAGATTACAGTGAACTTCTGTGTTCTCATGCCAAATTGTGCTCACTTTTACAGGCACGGCTGTGATGCACAGTCCTTTGATGGATACCTGAAGACCCTCTTTGATGAGATGAAGAAAGATTCAGCTGACACATCTGATATCACAAAGGAGCTGGGCATCAAATCAGGTAGAATAAGTCATGTTACTCTCAATTGACTACTAATCACGCACTAATTTTCAGCATGACTTTTGATGATTTCAGGTTTGGGTCATATGGGTTATCACAAGTATTTTTTTACTTTTCCACAACCTAATAATCACCTTGGATTTTTGTGATGTACTGAGAATCAGATTGAGATTCAGATTAACTTTATTCATCCCTTTGGTTGGTACTTCTGGGAAATTGTTTTTTTCAGAAACAACAACACAGCACCGACAGACATAATCACACATAGAATACTCTATAAAAGACTCAATAAAAAGTAGAAAAACAAAGAAATGAAGGGAATGAAGGTTAGATAATTATTAAAAACCGATAACAAAAAATAAAGTGTAGCAGAACAGTGTAAAAGTAGCGATAATAATAATAATAATTGTGAAAGTAGTACTACTGTGGAGTTTGATGGCTTTGGGGACAAAGGAGTTTTTCTTGCCTGGCTCCTCCAGGCGATGATGACGGTGTGCAGAGGGTGGCTGGCATCGCCCATGATGGTCAGCAGTTTGGTGAGCATCCTCCTCCCTGTCACGGTCACCAAGGAGTCCAGTTTCATGGCCACTGCAGAGCCGGTCCGCCTGATTAATCTGTCCAGCCTCGCAGAGTTCCTTTTAGATGTGCTGCTGCACACCAAGGCGTAGAAAAGGACGCTGGCAACCACCGACTGTTAACTGATAGAACATCTGCAGAAGCTTCCTGAAGATGTTAAATGACCGGAGCCTCCTCAGGAAGTACAGCCTACTCTGTCTCCTCTTGTGCAGGTAGTATGTGTTGCATGTCCAGTCCAACTTGTTGTCCAGCCACAGCCCGAGATACTTGTAGTTTTCTACAAGTTCAACCTCATGTGCCTCGATCAGAACTGGTCCTGAGCATGGCCCAGACTTCACGAAGTCTATGACCAGTTCCCTTGTCTTTGAGGCATTGAGCTGCAGGTGGTTTTATTTTTGCACCAGACAACAAAGCTGCACTCGTTATCCCTGCCGTTCTGGATACACTCCATAATGGCTGTGTCGTCTGCATACTTCTGTATGTGACACAGCTCCGAGTTGTAACAGAAGTCTGAGGTGTACAGGGTGAAGAGGAGATGGGGCCAGCACTCTCCCCCGAGGGGCCCCTGTGGTGCTGACCACAGTGTCTGATGTGATGTTGCTCAGTCTGACATACAGTACTGTGGTCTGTCGGTGAGGTGGTTGGAGATCCAGTCCATCGGGCACAAGTCCACACCACACATGGGATTAAAGGCACTTGAGAAGTCAATAAAAGCCGCATCCCTTGCCCAGGTGTGAGTGGACTCGATGAAGGAGGTACAGCACAGCATCCTGTATATGTTGGTGATGCCTGAGGAGGTAGAGGAGGAGCCGCTCCAGCGTCTTCATCAGATGTGAAGTCAGTGCCACCGGTCGGTCGTCATTCAGCTCACTGGTCCGGGTCTTTTTTGGCACTGGGACGATGCAGGATTCCTTCCAAAGGGTGGGCACTGTCCCCAGCTGCAGGCTGAGGTTGAAGATGTGCTGCAGCGGCTCCCCCAGTTGAGCAGCACAGGACTTGAGCATCCATGGACACACCTTGTCCGGTCCTACTGCCTTCCTGTGCTGGATCTTCCTTGGTTGACCTGGTTTGCTGTTATGCATGGAGACGGCAGAGGGGAAGGGAGAGGGGTTGAGCTGATGTTGGGAAGGACACTCACTGAGGGAGGGGGGATTACCCCAGACATTTTTACTGTGGTAGCTTTGATGACGTCACTGATATGCAACACCATAGCAAATATCACCACAATAAAAACTCAAAGCTGCTTTGAGCTCACAGGGGGGTCTTGATTAATGTTTTGTAACAAAACACTGGTGAAATGAGGGAGTTTGTGGCAGTTAATGCCTTATTTAGAGGCTGCACGCGGTTGTCTGTATCACTTATATTGTATTGGACATACGCTGATCTCAAGTGGATCTAAATGTCTCCTAAATGAATTCAAGTTACACCAAAACTGTCTGGGTGAGTAAATGAATGTATTTCATGCTAGAAAATAGGTCCAGGTTGAAAAAATTGAACTTCCTCTTTGAGCTAAACATGATTGTTATATAATGACCTCTTTATTTATACACCTGCAGTGGATGATCAGGGTGATGCTGCTGAGTGCTTTAACAAGATCCTAAGCAACGTGAGCAGTTCTGAAGCTTCTCAGGTATAAACTTTTTATGAGATCTAACAGATGTTAGTTAATGAGAATATGATGCTAGCAGACTTCTTGTTGCCTTTCTGAAGTTATTCCAGGGACTGCTTACACACAAGTACAAATGTTCTGGATGTGGAAAAGAGACAAGCGCTGATATCCCATTTTGGAGTCTTTCTCTGGAACTGGAGAAATCTGACAAAGGTTACAACAGTTTGGTAAGATATCTGACATTAAGATCTATTTCCAGAACCACAGCTGCTACACTCCAGTCTGCGTCCCATCTATCATTCTGTACACTCACTTTACTCTCTTCAGAGTTCTGGAAGGGCGATAGTACATCCCAATTGTCATTAGATGAGATGGGGTTATACTTTGGACAGGATGCAAGTCAATCACAGAGTCCCAGTCTGCCATAAAAGTTGTTCCTCTCCTGGATATATTGTTCAGACTAATCCTTTCTCAACATTCTAGTCTTGACATCATTCCCATTAGCTTCTGCCACGTTGTAAAATAATTTATATACTTCAGGCAATAACCTGTTCATTTCATAGTTCAGCAGGTACAATTTAAAGATATGATAAATGTGTTTGCAGGTGGATGAACTGGACAGGTTTTTTACTGAATCAGACATCAGCAAGTCAAAAAAGTTGCTCTGTGACCAATGTGATGACAAACATGCTTTAATGGTAAGTTGGACACATCTTTAGTTTAAATCTTATGGGAAAAAAGTATAACTTTTTCCTTATTTACTTATCCTTATTTTTTCAGGTTTTTGGCAACAAAATAATAAATATCATCGTGAATCCTTTTTTGAAGAGCAATACTTTTGAGAAACAACAGGTTTGGAAGTTTATTTCCAGTCCAAACATAAGATGATAATTTTTTGTCCTACAGTGGGGAAACTGAAATGTCTCAGCAGCTCCAGAAGAATGTACATAATAAAACAGAACAGGTTTATTGTATATCACATTTGAAGTACATGACAATTCAAGTTACTTAACATAAAACATTAAAAGCATGACAGTAGGGTGCAGAGGAAGCCTAATATACATTTTTACTGCTATCTTTACAAAAGTTAAAGGGACTTGAGGCAAGATTAAGAAACGAAACTCACGACTGGCGCTTCAGGTAACTGCAGCCACGAGCAAAGCCGTCACGGGAGCGTGCACAAACTGAAGCTATAATGTTGTTTGCTCACCTTGTTTCTCCGTAGTTACACTTTTTAATGTCTTTCAGTTGATCTGGATCATTTGCTGACGGCAGAAGAATCCATAACTATCGCTTACAGTGTTTGAATTTACTGCTACCGGCTTCTTCCTATATCAAAACTGCGGATGTAGCGTCATTTCACGTCACGTCCGCAGGGCAGCGCGGGAAATTCGGACACCGAATTGCAGCGCATTTTGCAGCACACAGCCTGTTCAAGGCAACGGAGAGAAACATGGGTGGAAACGTTCTTTTTGGTATTTAGCGCTTCATCACCCATTAGTATAAAAAAAAATGGACATGCATGTTTAGTTTTTTTTTAAATTCCTGCCTCAAGTCCCTTTAATATAGTATGTACATGCAGGTTGTTAAAGTGCTTCCCAATCAGTGGGGACTCTAGCAGTCCTCCAGAGTCTCCCTTGCTTTCTCTGACCACTTCTTCACACATCTTGTGGTTGGTGATTGTTTAGCCACTATGTAATGTGAAGAGGGAACAGGGTATTTGGGTAAAAAGAAATCAAAAATGTGCAAGAACTCCCTTGGCAGGTAATGCTGAAAGCTAGTAACAACGCCTCTGCTGCAGTCTCTCACACAGGATTGGTCCCCAAGGCTACACTAGCAGCTGTTAATACAGATTTATTTTGAAATTCAAGCATCTTCAATGACTTTTCTCAACAGAAATCTGTTATTTATAGCTGAAAATGGGTTTTTAATCAGGCATCATCTTCAGTCTGAAACAGTCAGTAAATTAAAGTGGAGTGACACATCAGCTACAAAACAAACACAAGCAGAAAAGGATTAAAAAAACAAAATAAAACACAAAACTATGTTCATAGTTTTAAATGTTCTTGCATGTTAAGGATTTTTCTTCACTATACTTTAATTGTTTACATCTAATTCTAAAAGTGAACAATGGGCTGCTATATGCACGGTTCCACTACTTCCTGAACTTCAGACAGCACCTTTGCTTCCTGTCTTTCATTATTGGACAAACTGATTAATCCAGGTGTGTCTGATCTCAATAACTGGCTAAACACACCTGGATTGATCAGTTTGTCCAATAATGAAAGAAAGGAAGCAAAGGTGCTGTCTAAGGTTCAGGAAGTAGTGGAACTGTGCATATAGCCCATTATGTAGTTGCGATCGCATTTTTTCTTATTTTCCTTCATTTACTATATTTATTTTATTACTTTTTATACTTATTTTTATTATTATGTTATATATATGTTATATTGTTTGGCGGAAAAAAGTAGAAGACAGTCTATTACAACTTTGAATTTCCCTCCTGGGATAAATAAAGTATTTTTCATTCATTTCGTTTCATTCATTTATAGTATCTTTTTGTTTCAATTAGAAATTTGAAATGAAGCAACATCCAGCATATCTGACTCTGCACTTAAAGAGGTTCAAGTTTGACCAACATTACCAGGAAGTCATGAAAATGGAAGGGGGTGTGGAGGTTCCTCACATCTTAAAGATGTCACAAAGTGGAGCCCAGGTACTTTACAATGCATATTTTATCATTGTTCACTTTCATTTTTTTCTGCTTGATTCTTTCATTTTCTCTCTTCAATCGTTATCAGAGTCAGAACTATGAGCTGTATGCGTTTGTGGAGCACAATGGTGGTCTGAGATATGGACATTACTCTGTGAACATCAAGTCCCGGGATGATGGCAAGTGGTATAAGTTCAAGGATGATGTGGTTACATTGGTGCGTCTTCAATGCTATTACTTAAAAAAAATATCAATACATCAGAAAAATACTGCACGAAGTTTATATAACAACCAACATATTACTCTCATAGCTTTCTAAACAGCCATTCCAGTGGGACACCAAACACAGGTAACTTTTCATCTGTCTTTCTCTCATCATGCGTCTCTGATTTTGACCCTGAACTCATCCTATTTTCACATTTCAGATCCTGGGATGCTTATCTGCTGTTCTACAGGAAAAGTAAGACACCAAACATCTCATATGTGCTTTTTGAATTACTTTAAAGACACTGATTAAACTAAATCTTGGCTTTGATTGAACTCTTCAGTTTCTACAACAGACACTTTGACTCAAGACACCAGTGAGGCATCCAGTTCTGGCACCTGCAAACATGGTACTAGAAGCAAAAAAGAGCAACATTATCCTGATGCAAAGACCAGAAAAAAGCAGGAGGATGCAGAAACAGCAGCTGTGAAACAAAAAACTGATGAGAATAAAAGATCAGTGTACGATAGAGGAGAATGGGACAGATGGACTGGTGTGGAAAAACAAAAAGGTGAGCAGATGAAGACTGATAGAAAAGAGCTGAAGCTCAACAACTGGAGAGTTTTGACTTTTCCAATAGTCAGATCCAAAGCAGTAAAGAAGAGGGTGATGTGCTCTTAAAACTTTGAGTCAAATCATCAGTTTAAAAACCTACAGTACAAGTACAATTTCAGAGACAAAACTGAATAATGTGAACATGATGCAGAGACCAAAGAAAAAGCAAACCCGTTTTTTTATTATTATGATCAGACTCATTAGTTTGCAAAGAATAGAGCGTCATGAACTCATACAAAATGTATCAGTCATGATTTATAAGTTATAGATATGATATTTAAATTCTACCGTAATTTTCAAAAACACAAATTGTTTAATGATGTTCTACATTTGATGTGAATAATTGGCGATTACCTCTTTTAAGGCATCAAGTACCATGGGTTGTTAAACCAAGGAGCAACATGTTACTTGAACAGTGTATTGCAAGTGCTGTTCATGACCAAAGACTTCAGACAAGCTGTACAAAGGTTTGTCATAAAACTCAGGATCAGTATCATGAATAACCAAATTACAGTTAACCTCTGTATGACCAATGCCAGATTATGTTTATTTCTATAGCCACAGCAGTGATGATCAGTCTCTTGATGTGCATCTGAACAACCTCTTTGAAGAGTTGAAGAAAAATGAAGCCTACACTTACAAGATCACAAAAGAGCTGGGCATCACCAGAGGTACAAAATACTTTACCCACACACTCAAAATGGGAATCTATATTTATTGGAATGGAAGTATTTTTTTTAAATTTATAAATCATATGTTATTGATTAGTGAGATGTCTGCAGATTAACGTTTTAACTGACAAAATGATTTCACTGGTTTTAAGCATGTGTTTGTGCTGTTTGGAATACAGAGCTTTTTCATCTAGGGGAGCATATTTTAGTAAAACAATTGAAAAATATTTGGTGTAAAGATGACTTACAATACGTCTTGACTTACCCTTAGCATTAACAATTGCAGTAAATGTAGAATTGACTACACCTACTTCTACTACTAAGTACTTCAATGATATCACTAGTATGATGAGTCCTTTGAGCAGCTCCACCGCTGAAAATGAGAGATGGTTTTATGAGGATACCACATTAAGTTTTTTTCAGTTACCTTGTCACATATCTTTTTGCAGTTTTCACTGTAATGAAATATAGATATTGAATAATATGACCTTACACATAACGTCTTATAATGCATTACATGTGATGAATCAAGCAAAGTAATTCATCAAATTATTTGTAAATCAAATTAACATATTTCAGCAGCAGTCACAATTTTTTGTCTTGTATGTTTTTCCTCTGTCTGTTAATAGCAACTATAATTAACATTAACATAATGTAAAACGTCATGTTCCCTTTAACTAAAGTGACGACACAGACAACACTGTCATATATATTCAGATATTCAGATGTTTCTGATGAGAAAAAAAAAAGTGTTGTTCCAGCCATTAAGTAAGAGCAGGGGAGCAGCTGTATGTTTTAAGAGGATTTGATTTTTATGTTCTCATTCAAGACGTGTTCAGTCATCTATTAAGTGTTAGCTCCTACTTTGTAGTCAACGAGTTTCTTTTGATGCTCGGTTCAAAGCATGAGCAACAACATTCTGTCTTTTTTTCATCTGGTTCATCTTTTCGTTTAATTTTACTATCCAGAACATGCACACATGAATAATGTTGCCTTATTAAGTATAGTTCTCCTGCACGAATAAATGCCCAACTTAAAAGGAGTACAGCTTAAGTTCCAGCTTTTTTCCCTTCTGGCAACAAATGGAAGTGGCGCTCGGGTCTTGCACACGCTTGAGCCACATTGGTCTTTAGTTTAACTGGCATTACACTCAGTCTGAGCTCAGAGTTAGTCACAATGTCTACTGGGGTAATACAGTTATAAATCTGCAAGTTGTTTATGGTTTGATCATTGAGTAAACTGATGAACTGTATGCTAACAGTAACAACAGGCAAGTCAGAAACAAGGTGAGGGTCACGGCTGGGCAGGCAGAAGTCTAAGAGGGATCCTGGGGGCAAGGCGAAAGGACAAGGTCAGGGACAGCCCAAATGTCATGACCGGGCAGGCAAAAGTCCAGGTGGGGGAATCCAGGTGATAAAGCAAGAAAAACTATGATCCAAGTGCAAGGCTTGGAAAAAGGGCACTGGATCGCTGTGACAGGGACCCAGACAATCTGGCACTGGAGGATATGAAGAGGAGGCTTATATAGCAACAGAAACAGGTGAGCAGAGTGAGGGTAATTGGCACAGGTGGTACCAATCAGGAAGCAGAGCATCCTTCAGATCATGACACAAATGGCTGACATGTTGCCACATTTACATGTTAAAAACTGAGCACTGCAATATTATGCATCCTTATTTTCGTCATACATCACATTTACCTTGTAAGCAAGTAGAAAGCCAACTGCAGGTCCATTTTATTCCCAGAGCAGATCGGAGCTCCATCCATTTAAAACAGGAGTGGGGAACCCTGGTCCTCGAGAGCCGGTGTCCCTTCAGGTTTTCCATTTCTCCCCAGTCTAGCACACCTGATTCAAATCAAATGGATCTAACAGCCAATCAAGTTCTGCACAGACTCATTGATTTAAATCAGGTGTGAAGGAGCAAGGACAAGTGGAAGACCTGCAGGATGAGGGCAAAGGTTCCCCACCCCTGATTTAAAAAAAGAGGGGGAAAAAAAAATGCTTGGTGGTTTACTCCCATCTTGCTTCAGCGCTGGTCAGACTCCAATTTGGCTCTCTTCATCTCCTAAGACAAAACTTTTCTTCTTTTTCTTTTTTTTTTGTCTTTAACTTGTCCTGTCCAGCATCGTAGCAAGCAGAATGATGATCTAGCTGCTTCTTTGTGTTGAACAGTTTTGCTTTGCCAGAGGGAGCTTTATGAACGCAAGGCTCCCCTTGATATCCTGTGTTTATTCATTTTATTTCTGTAATTAAGCATTTGTTTATAACAGCATTTTGCAACATATTGCTGGGCTTGACAAGGGAAAAATGTAAGTTAACAGAAGCAATGATAGAAAGTGGAACAAAGAGAAAGGAGGAAAAAAGAGAGAGAGAGAGGAGAGAAAAAAAACATGGATACACTTACACAGTCAACTGATGCTTCTCTACAGAAACCACTAAACATTCCAAGGTCTTTGCTGGAAAACAAAGCTAACAATCCCCTACAGGAGGACCTGCAGGTGTCATCATGCAGAATAAAGGGTCTCTATGGTGATGCAGTCATGCAGATGCAGCTTCGTCTCTGCAAGGAGGAGGAAGCCCGCACGACCCAAGACTCGGGCCCCCAGCAGTCATCCAGAGGCCCGGACCCCAGCCACCCCACCCCAATGGGACGGACATGCATCCCCCCAGAGGGCGGCAAAAGGCGGCCCCAGCCGGAGCCCCCCGCGGTCTCGTGGCCCAGGCCCCAGCGGGCCAAGACCAGCAATTGCAGCAAGGGTCGCCACTGCTTCGTTCACCGCCATTATTCAGCTCTGAAAGCAGTTCGAAAGTCACTTAATGCACTTAATTTTTGGCCATTATTAGGGCAACATCCTGATACTTTCAGTGCACTGAATTGTCACCAAAATGACACCATGTGTGCACTACACACTCAAAAACAGTGTTTGAAGTGCTCAAGTGTGCGGTTTGGGACAGACCCTTTGAGTTGGGGTTTGAGAAGCACTTGTTCTCCATCTTTTAGCAGCAGTTGTCAGCATTGTCTCGACATGCGCTAATGATGGTGGAAAACACAACACCGGCGCAGACAGATGAACGAGAACGCATAGCTTGTCTCCCCCACATGCGCCCCCTTGAGGATTCGTACCCGAAACTCTCGCATTGAGCATTCAGAAACGATATCGACAGCTGCAGTGAAGAGAGATGAGCGTGTTTTACACTTCAGGCAGTTGTAAGAGCATGTGGAGGAAAGAAAAGACTAGTATTTAGCATTTAAATTTGCACAACTCACCTTTAATTCTACCCACAGATTTACTAACAAGAACTATCGCCCAAATCGATGAAAATCCCATTTTAAAAACGTGATTAAACAAGACAGGATTTTTATGTTGTCCTCATTAATTATCCCCTTCTAGTGAATGTTCAAAGTGATGCTGCTGAGTGCCTTGAGAACATCCTGAACCGTCTAAGCAGTCATGAGGCATCACAGGTATAAACTTAATAAATCTTGCAGATTGTTTTAGTATAATGAGAATATGATTACAGGCATTGTGTTGTCTTTTTGAAGCTGTTTAAGGGACAGCTGACGCAGAAATACAAATGCTCTACATGTGGCACAGAGACGAGCACTGATAATCCAGTTTGGAGTCTCCCTCTCGAATTTGAAGATTCCTACAAAGACTTCTGTGTGGTGAGATTTTTTACATTACCGTAGGATCGGTCTCCTGCAAAAGGACATTTTAGTATGTAAATGCAGAAGTTGAGGCATAGATCTCCAACTTTGTAGTTGTGAGAGAATTGCTTTACCTGTTGAGCTACAGCTTGCCTTCTATTTATCCATTTTGGGAGAGATTACAGTTTGTAAAAGTCACAGATCCATCACAGGGTCTCAGTGTGACATCTTCAGCGATCATTTCCAGGATATGAGTTTTATGTCTTATTGAAATTCTAGTTGAGATCAGCATATTGTTGGTCAGTTCACTTTTGCCTAAATTTATTCACTCATTTACATAAGCATCTTCAGTTATCCATGTATAGGAAACATTTAATGTATTCATGAAGAGCTACTGAATGTTCAGCTGCCCTTTCAGCAAATATCAATGAAAAGAAAAATCATTGTATTTTTCAGGTGGAAGGTGTGAGGAAGTATTTTAGTGAGTCAGAAGTCAGCGGGCCAAACCAGTTGTACTGTGACTGTTGTGCTGCCAAAACTGATGCCACAATGGTGAGTTGGAGTAATTATAATATCTATTAATCTTGTATTTGTATGAAGTTGACTAAAAGGTTTTACAATAGCACATAAAATGTATTAAATGGTTAAAAACATACAAATTAGCTTGTTAGTATGGAAGCTGAGAGCAGTCATGGTTGCATATTTTTTTAAATGCTGGTTTCTCAGAAAACGAGATAATTATCTTGTTATCTTGAGAAAACAAATTTTGTTTCCTTGAGAAAATGGATTATTGAGACGAAGGGTTGTGAGGGAGTTGGAGCTGCTTCTGGTCCATCTCAGAACCAACACAAAGCGACAAACATTCAATTAGACTCGCGCTGATTCATTGCATGACTTCAGAGACTCAGTCAGCCTGATATTGTGTTTGGACCGTGTTTGGAAGGAAGCCGTGAGAGAGCACATGCACACACTGTGTAGATTCCCCACAGAAACCTAGTTGGTAATAAGAATGATAAAGTCCAAAACTGCTAAGCCTGCATTAATAAGTTAAATAAGGATTTTGTTAAGTGTGCTTGTGACTGGGAGCAGTGCTGGTTTCTAGTCTAACTGCTGCTGCAATGAAGGCAGGCTGCAGAGGGAGAGCAGAATGCAGAGTTCCTAATGCTTTATTAAAACGAGTGGTCTGAGAAAAGCAGTGCTGAAATACACTAAAAGAATACAAAAAAAAAAATGCCCTGAACCCATTCCTGAGGATGGAGGAGGCATCTCCTCTCCTACCCAATTCCATCCTTCATTCCCTCACAGCACAAGGCTGGTTGGCCTGAAGCGTCCCAACCCTGTCTGTCAGGCCCGGCGCACAGTGACCCAGATGCGGTTGTTGTTTCGTGACAAAACCTCCTCCTCTCCGATTCTTGTTATCCTGAGTAAATGGTGACAAAAAGAATAGTAACAGACGTTAGACAAGTTTTAGTTACATCATATAATCAGAATTTGTTTTATAGAAAACTGCATGCAACATTTCTGCACTCTTCAGTGTGTTATACAGTAATGTTTGTTGTCGGTGTTATGGGGTTAGCCAGCTCGTAAATGTCAACTTGTTAGTAAAACAGCAGCATTCACACAGGTTTTTATTACTCAGTGTTTCCCTTTTTTATCTGTGTTCTCATTTTCAATAAGGACCTTAGTCACTATTCTTTAAATGTTTATTATTTATGTTTGTTATTTAGTCATATTTCTAGTCTCCAGTCTTCCAGCTAACCAAGCATTTCAGTTCATCATTGTAAGAGATGGCGTATTTCCTCTTCATCATGGCCTTATTGTGTGAAGACAGTACAGTGCTTTGTGAAAGTTTTCACCCCTTCTGTGTTTTTCCTACAGTAGATTATATTGATGCAATATAACCTGCCATTTAAGAAAGAAATTTTTTGTAGGATTTATGTTATGAACCTGTAAAAATAGCTCAAACCTTTCATCCATTTGCTATACCTGCTTAGTCCAATGCTGCTTAGTATCTGCTGAAAGTAAATCCCAAATATGAATTCAAATGTTAATTTTCAGTATGTTTATCTTTAAATTAGAAAGCTGAAATGAAGCGTTATCCAGATGTTTTGACGCTGCTGCTGAAGAGATTTAAGTTTGACTACAGTCGAATGACATTTGTGAAAATCAATGCCAGTGTGAAGATTCCCTATAAACTGGAGATACCACACCATGGAGGCCAGGTACTGTAGACTGCATTTTTAATTTATGCTAAAAACATTATTTTCTGTTTTAACATTGCTAATCTTTCTAATGTTCTCTCTTTGCTCGTTGTCAGAGCCAGGCATATGAGCTGTATGCGTATGTGGAGCATTTTGGTGACCTGAGATTTGGACATTACACCGCCACAATCAAGTCCCAGGATAATGACAAATGGTATTGTTTTAATGACACCAGGGTCACAGAGGTAGGTCTTCAATGTTATAATTAAAAATCAACGCTGCTCCATCACATAGAATCATTTGTCATAAAACTAATAACTATTTATTTTATGTTCAGTGGTCCTACCAGCCTTTCCAAGTAGATCCCACTGAGATGTAAGTGTTCATCTGCCTCTCTTCCTTCATACATTTGTTAAATATGACGCTGAGCTCCTTATTTTCTCATCACTTCCTCTAGATCTCCAGGTGCTTATCTGCTGTTCTACAGAAAAAGTAAGATGGCAAACATCTCATTAGTTTCCCAGATTTGTCTGGTGATTGTATTATATCTGAATTGACTTTATCTCTTCTACTTTGACTAAAGACATCAGCGAAGTCACTTCTGAAGCCTCCCTGCAAGATTCTAGAGATGAACATCAGCAACATGATGACCATGTAAAGAGAGATGAGGGGACAGCCGTCAAGCATCACTACAATGAGAACAAACTGGATGATGAGATGAGAGTAGTGAATAGAGGTGGAGGGAGTTGTGTGGAAGAGCAGAGTGATGAGATGTTAGCAGATCAAAACAGCAATGAATCTCATACTTTAGCTAATGATGTACAGATCAATAAAAGTGAAGGATACAGTGACTGTGACACCTCAAAGTCCAGTCAGGAACGCAAACAGGTTGTCAGTGACTGTTCACAAAGACAAAATGAGCAGCAGAGAGAAGCGCAAAAGGAAAAAATGAGAACAGGTGGTGATCATTCATCAGGGATGGATGTGACAGATAATGGCTGTGACAGTGGTGCAAATTTGGATGCCGTTCAACACAATAAGCATTATGTGAAAGATCAGAGTTCTGGGAGACAATGTGAATTTATTGGCAGAGAGATAGTTGGAAATGAAGAAGTAGAAAAGTACATGGTCATCATAAGTTGTCAGCAAATCAAAGGAACTCTTGGAAATCAACTAAACCAAGTGGAGTACAAAAAAGATGCTGGTGGTGATCTATGTTCTCATAAGGGGTTGAATGAAAGGGACGGGGAGAGTAACACAAACAACTATGAGCAGTTCAGAAGAGAGTCAGAAAGTCACTGTGATGGTAGTAAAGCAGATCAGGAAACTGTGAAACTACATGATCAACCTGGACCTACTGTCATACATCCATCGACAGCACATGAAGGTCATGAAAGTGGTATCCATGTAAACCTGACTCAGAAAACACAGCAAGGTGATGCTGACACTGCTTCTGGGGCAAACACAGATTGTGTGGATGGTTTAGCGAGCGCTATGAACAACTTAAGTTTGAATGATCCATCAGTGCCACGGGGAGATGGTGACATAAACATGACAGAAGAAGCAGAAAATGATTTAAAGAGAGATCGTTTCCCTCCATCTGGTGTTGAAAATATGACGCCTACCTCAAGTTACAAACAAGTAGTTGAGAAAGAACCAGAAGAATCTAATAACAGGGGGGGTGTTTGTGGTTTTCTATTCCCGAAAAAATAAGAGACACCAGGAAAGAGTTAAAATGAGATAAGGAATCAACTTTAACCAGGATGAAACTACTTTTATTCAACAAAATTCTTGTTATGCTGTTAAAAGCTTTGCTAATTTGATTGTATTTGTCAGAGGACATTTGGCCTCATTAAAAGTGCAGTGAAGTTATTCCCCTGTGATTCAGGATTCATGTATTCTGAGTTTTGATTTTTATTATTCTTTTTTATGTTGAGATCTTTGTGTGTGTGTATGTGTGCATGCGTGTGTGTGTGGAGTTATCTCATTTATGTTGAACTACTTTTTGTTTATTATGTAAGCCAGTTATTTTTGTAGCCAAAGATTGCAGAGCAACAAGTCTGACAGCTTTGTTCATGCAGTTTTTGAATGCTCATCATTAAAGAAACAAAATGTAACACACTCTCACCATTATCGATCTGCATGATTATTTTGTTGCTATTTTAAGTTCATAATTAAATAAACTTGTTTAAACTGTCACTGCAGAGTTTTTGAATAGCATACATCCACATTGATTGACACGTGTTTTCCAGCTGTCTTGTAGGTTTATCCTGACCTGTGATGGAATCAGATTATAGAAAACATCTTTCAGTCACTGATGACTGTGACTCACATCATCATAACCTGTCATGAATCAGGCTGAACTGCCCTGTAGATAAACTTGTTTTATGACTGAGGCACAAATCATATGTTACACTAACATGTATCATATTAATCCTGATTGATAATCACCAATTCAAGATGAGAAAATCTACAGTTTTGGTGATCATTATTTGGCTACCTCTTTTCAAGTTTACCATGCATACATATCAAATATTTAAAGAATGATTTAACGGTCATTTGACCATCTCCCTGAACAAACCAATTCATTGTCAAAAAATAAACCTTTTCCTTTTTTATTTGCAATTTGCAAATTGTATGCAATGCCTTTAAAAATAGTTACATCCTTGGCTCTTTGATGATTTTATTCCTTGTGTCATGTTAGTTTTGTTATTTAACTAAATATCTATAACCCCTAACCCATTTATTAGGCAAAATATTCCAGAATAAATGCAACAACTCAGCTGAAGGTCAGCACCAATGGTTGAAATTACACAGGGGCTTTTGGGGAATCTTATTTTCAGGCATCCACCAAAGGTCATTTAACAACTACAAAAAACAAAGTTGTCTCTACCTCAGGCACGCAACCAATAAACAATGCTGCTTTATTTGGTGCTGGAAAAAACTATTCTTTTTATGGATGCCATTCTTTTTAAGAAACATCAGGCACCAGGTGGGAAAATTAAATCTAACCTTAAAGTGGAGTATTTATTTATTTTTGATTTATTATTCAGTAAAAAGAAAAAAAAGTAAAGCTTTTGGAAGCATAATTTTACATTATCAACAAAATGAAAACCAACTTGGTTTTAGAACACAACAAACATTCTCTATGTGGCAGTTGGCGGTCCTGTCACTGCTTCTGGGGATCAAATCCCACTCGGGCTCTCCATCATGTACCTTGCCACATTCATGTGTTACGGTGAGTAGAAGTAGAAGACCTTCAATACAAAAACAAAGACCACAATTAAAAACTTAGAAGTTAGTAAAGAACCTAATAAAAACAACAAAAATAACATCTAAACTCATACAAGAAATAACATTGAATACATTTTTTTTAAGTATAAAAATGCAGAGGAAAGCTGTTAAAAATTTATCAGTGTACTAAAAGTTAGTAAAGAACCTAATAAAAAACATCAAAATATAACATCTAAAAACATACAAGAAATAAAATTGAATACATTTTTTAAAAAGTATAAAAATGCAGAGGACAGCTGATGGAACAGGAATGAACCTTGGTGGGAGGAAGTTGCACTTCAGTCTGGTTCAGGTTTTGAGGCAGCACAGCGTGAGGGGAAATTAAAATGTGCAGCAGGAGTGTGTGCAAACATATTTCAGATTATTCATTGGGGTCAGTCTTGATGATAGATGCCTTGGATATGAATCTGTTGTAATCAATTTCATCTAAAGAAGAAAAGTTGTTGGCCATTTTTTTTATAAGACCAGACTGTCACAAAAGATGTCAGGACGCTCTTTCCACCACACAACAACCACAGCAATAAAGTCGACACAACTGACAGCTTGCTTCACTTATGATCACATAATTCCATTAATTTAATCACCTCAGTGTAATAACGTGGCTTTCAGAAAATGGCCATCTAAAGTCAGCCCAAATGTCTGATGACAATCGATTTCTCCAACACTGCGACGTCCTTTAACTGGATGCCATGCGTGGCATCAGACCAGTTTGTTTGCGTTTCACCAACAAAAAGTCGTGACGTAAAGTGGAAACTAACCAGAAACGAAATCGAAAGCATTTTCTGCATTTCGGGTTGTCTATAACTGCCTGCTGGCTGAATATTTCACAGATATCAAGAAAGCAGACAACATGAGCTCAGATAAAGAGAAATGTTACGACCCCTGCGACTTCACGCTGACGTTTGTGGACAGAGAAGATGAGTTAGACTGTAAGTAAATGAATGTGGCTTTGATGTACTTAACATAATTTAATGAATTAAGCTAATTTGGATTATAAACGAGAGTGCCGTTTAGATGACCCATTATTTTAAGCTTGAGGAAATATTAATAACCCAACAGTTTATAGGACCTTCATGTTTCTCTCATATTTGTGTTTGCAGTTCTGTATGAGGGTTTCAGCTCTCGGAGAGCTCTGATGTCTTGTGGCCATGCTGTCACTCCAACATCTCTCACCAACTGGTGCCGTCAGTTGTTGGGAAAAGTAAGTTAATTAAAAACAGAATTTAAAACAAGGCATTTTTTCCATGGGATTATTTTCATGTGTCAACAGCTTTCATGCCCCTGAGTTGTTGGTTTTTTTTTTACTAACTATTTCAAAACCTATAAGCTAACTACTTTAATAAACAAACTATACAAATAAATGTGCTGGAAAACTTTTGAACCCAATAATTTCTTTTTATTTCGGCATACAGTTTATCTAAAGCACCTTCAAATTTAAGTTCCAAAAGTGCTTATAGAGGCTTAAATTAATCAACCTAGAAAAGGCTCGATACTTTGCACATGGAGACTGTGACCACCAGTGTCACTGATCCTGTCACACACTAAAGAGGAAGAGAGTCGTTCTTACGACAAACATTTAACTTTTTATATGCAACATCAAAATATGGAAATAAAACACTGTTTGATGCATAACTTATTATAAAGTAGGTAATAAAGTTTTCTTGCTGCAGTCTTAATGGTAAAATTTTGCATCGTGAGTATAAGATAATATTTTAATTCAGACCCCAATGTTGACATTGTTGATTAATAAAAGTTGTTAAAAAAAAAAAGTTATTGATTGCAGAGTATTGAGGATTTTTGTAGTGTTTAATGACTTTTAGAAACTGCAACTCTGATTAACTATTTTTGTCATTATTTAAGGGTGAAAGCAGATTTGTGTGTGGCCAGTTTGGCTGTAATGCAGAGTGGTCTTATGTGGAGGTCCGGAAAATGGCTCTCCTGACTCCCGAGGAACGGGAATACTTTGAAAGAAACATGGCCCTCAACGCTATCAAGGTTTTCTTTGACTCCAAAGCAGTAAGTATCACATCTAACATAATATATTGACCTGAAGTACTTTAAAATCTATTATTTGAAATTTAGCTTTACGGGATAATGAAATGGTGATAACAAGTCCCTCTCTTTATTCACCATTTGCCACATCACAGTGTCCTGAGTGCAAACACACTGTGACAAGGAAGGATCAGTCCAATCTGAGTGTCCAGTGCCACATTTGCACAGCAAGGAAAGGACAGGCCTATGAATTCTGCTGGCAGTGTCTGAAGAAATGGAAAGGTGACCACTCCCGAACAGACCGCTGTGAAAATATAGGCTGCTACAACGAGGCCTTGAAAACACTGAGAACCTGTCCAGTTGTCACCTTTGAGTCTGTGAAGGGAGTCACTGGATGCCCCTCCATCCGGGCCTGTCCCACCTGCGGCTTTATGCTGCAGCATAGTTCAAAATACTGTAAAAACATTGTGTGTGCTCAATGTAAGGTGGAGTTCTGCTTTGTTTGCCTGAAGATCACGACTGAATGTCTGAAAACAAGTAGCTATTTCGACCCATGCTCTGGTGGTGTAGCCCCCAGACAGACCTCTATACCTGTGTGGCAGAGGAAATAAAGTGAACACCAGCCTGTGTGTTTCAGTTTCTATTGAAATGACGATTTTTTCAGTCAATTTGTACAAATGTATCTTGCTGGACTCTCTATCATTGCCTGTATTTCGTCATCTGACTTGAGATTTCTTCATAGAAACAGCTGCCTGGCTGATATTTACGGGTTTTTTATGATATTAGTTTTCCTCCAAATAAATCCATGCAGCTAAAATGAACTTTATTTTTCAGCATAACAATGAGTCTGTGGTATAACATATCCATATTATCCACGAACAGAAATATTCATGTTCAGTTATTGCTGGGTCTTGGGTACCATATTTATTATGCTTAATCATGACGCTGCCAAAGTACTTCATCTTCTACAGTATATGTAAACAGTTCAAATTATTTGTCATTTCTAAATAAATTCTTAGTGAATCATTGTGAACACAGCCAAATTGTATGCCTGAGTTTTATTAAGCTGATAGATCAGGGAGCATATGACAGAAAAAAGTTTAGCATTTCCACAATACAGATATGAAGAATTTTCTCTATGTCACATCATTTAAGGCACAAACAGATGAAGGCTTCAGGCAGCATAATTAAACAGTTGGTACCAGCAACATTAGGTATCCCACTGAGTTGAGAGAGAGCAGCCACAAGCCAAGTACCTCAGCAGAGTACACCTGTAGTGTTCTTATGACATCATCTGAGTTGTTCACATTGCCTTCACATAAGGGCCTCCAAAAAGGCAGAAAATATTAAAATATTGATTATAATTGACCACTTAAAAGTTTTTTTTCAAAAGCTAAATATTAGTTTTTCTCTATTATTAAAAATGTTCTTGTGTAGAATTTCTTTTTATTGTATCGGCTTAGTTTTTTTTTATGGTGCTCTTTTTTTTTTAGGTGTTTTATGATTAAAAAAATCAACGTAGTATGATGCACACATATTTTTTTTGTTTTACAAAAGGGAAGTCCAAAATAGTGACATCACTGACTGTCAAAATAGATGACCATAACACTACTTTGTGAAATGAATGACTGCAGATCAGATAGTAAATCAAACCCACATATGCAAATGAAATTCTAATAAATATTTCTGAATAATTCAGACTCAGTTATCTCACAGATATATACTGGGTTGGTTTAACTTTGAATAGGATCCAGTTCTTACCCTATCATCTCTCCCTATGATTATTTCCAGAATAACATGAGTTAGCCAAAGGCTGGCTTCCATCTGGATCATTAACGGTCTATGATCTGGATCCCATTTAAGAGCTATCAGTCATGACTTTTTATTTAATTTACCCCCAAAGTAAAGTAACAATGCAAGAGTAATTAATCGTTACCTAATCATTATCTTACCAGTAGCTAAGTGTTTTGTGGTCCCTGAAGTAAAGTGAAAACTCATCATGAGTTACTAATCATGATATATACTATACATGCAGTTGTCCTCAAAATTATTCATATCCTCCTAATATATAAAGAAAAGAAACCAGCTGTCAGTGAAATAAGTTGAAATTGAATGAGGTGATAATATATAAAAAAAATTATGAAAATCATGACACTGATTTTGAATTGTGGTTCAACAGAAATATTAAAAACAAACAAAAAAAAAAAACAAGTAAACAAGTATGATGGTACTCCTGAACAAAAATGTTATTGAGCAACACTTTGAGGCAATCACTGCAGTCATGTGTTTTCTGTAATGTTCAATCAGACTAATGCACCTGTTGGCATCCGCTTTGGTCCACTGTTCATGAGCAAGGTGCTCTAATTTTACTGGGACAGTTTTGTTTTTTAAAACGTATTCTTTTCAACTACAATTCAAAAATATTTTATTTCTCTAAATTATTCATTCATTCATTCATTTTCCATACCGCTTTTCCAGTTCAGGGTCGTGGGGGTTGCTGGAGCCTATCCCAGCTATTATCGGGGGAGAGGCGGTACACCCTGGACAGGTCGTCTATCGCAGGGCCGACACAGAAAAACAGACAACCATTCACACTCACATTTACTCCTAGGGCCAATTTAGAATGAGCAGTTAACCTAACGTGCATGTTTTTAGACGAAGTCATAATTTTGCAAATTTTTATTTATTATTGCTGTTTTTACTTTCCTGTTATCACTATTGTGAATTAAGCATTTTCTTTAATAGGAGAGTATGAACAATTATGAGGACAACTGTACATACACACACACATGCGCGCACACACACACACGCATTAGTTTTGATGAAACAATAGATGGCATTTGAAGTTTGGGTAAATAATTAAGAAAAATTGGGAGACCTCTGGGAAATGGTGGCAACATTGTCAAGGCTTGTTCAACGTCTGTTGTTGCAGAACAGATTTCAGTAGTTGAATCATGAAACATGAATCATTTCTTGCTGCCTAAAAAAGGCCTTTTGCATAATTCAGAAGAGTACTTTGTTTTTTTTAGTACAGGGAGACCCTATCTTCTTTTTTTAAGCTCTGGAAGCTCACAACTTACCTTTGTATCATCATTTGGCTTGAACTGCTTGAATTCTTGAAGAAAATGAATGAATGAATGAATGAAATGAAAATGAAATGAAATGAAAAATACTTTATTCATCCCAGAAGGGAAATTCAGTATTGTAAAAGCTCACTTTTTTTTTTTTAAATAAACAAAAAAGTCAGTCAGCCTTGTTCTTTAGGGTGATGAATGAATGAATGAATGAATGAATAAGAAAAACAGAGGGCATTCAACAAGTTTTGACTAGTAGTGTATTTATAGCTGTATAAAAATCTATTTAGATGTATATATATATATATATATATATATATATATATATATATATATATATAATATATAACAAAAAAGCAACCAAAAAAACCCCAGCATATTAACAGTCAAATGTTCACTCGTGTTTATTTTCATTTGCAAAAAAAAAAAACAATAGCTTGAAATCAATGAGATAATGCATTGTGTAAACATAGTAACACGTCTCAATGGCACACTTAAACAACATTATACTTTAATCATTATTTTTATATGTGGTAAATTCATTTTATATGTTTTGAAATGTGCATTACTGTCAGAATTTCTATTTCATCTGAAATGATCTCATCTCTTTAGAATGAACAACAAATTAATTTTTCTATAGGCATCAAAGACAGAAGAGATGTGTTTTGGTTTTATAAACAAAGTTAATGGTTCCCATCAAATGAGGTTTGATTTTTTTTTTCCTGTCTTCGTTTCTCTCCTGTACGTTTGTGCACGTGTGTATTTACAAGTGGGTGTAGAAAAGACATTGGATGATCTGCAGCGGGTCTGCTAATCAGTAACATTTCCTAAAGTGTTTATTAACTTTTACCATGGAGACGAAACAATATCACATGCACTCAAGTGGCTATATTGGTTTGATACTGAAACCAAGCGATTCTTTAGCAGGTTGCTTGTGCTCCTATGGTAGTGCTTTTCCAACATAGGTTTACCTTCACTTGTTCAAAAAACAAACAACCTTAGTTATTCATTACATTTTGATTAATCTATAGCTGCATCTATCTTTTTTATTTCAGAGGAGAGATCAAGAAAGCAGTGGAGATGAGCTCAACACACTCAACTAAAGAGAAATGTTATGACCCCTGCGACTCTACACTGAGGTTTGTGGATAGAGAAGATGAGTTAGACTGTAAGTGTTACTTTGTGTCTCTGATCTTTAAAAAATCTATCTATTTATTATTTAAAAAATATGGAAGGAATTAAGCTGAGTTAGTTTTTAAAGTTAATTTGAATTGGTGATATGTTTTAGTAGAGTGCAAATATTCGACTTGTAGGAAGGTGATTTTTTATGACAACCCATTAAACTGTTTTTTTCCCCTCAGTTCTGTGTGAAAGTTTTCCTTCCGGAAGAGCATTGATGTCTTGTGACCATGCTGTGACTCCAATGTCTCTCACCAAATGGTGCCGTCAGTTGTTGGAAAAGGTAGGTTATTATTTATCCCCCAATATGAAATTGTGTATTCCTGTTAATAAATTGTGCATTTAATATTTAATATTCATAACTTTAGATATAAGGTGATTGATTAATTAATCATGAGTTCGACTATTGCCTCTCACAAGGAATTTCATCTTGACATAACAGATTTATTTTTGATAATGACAAAGGAGGAAAAGAAATTGCACTTTGACTTTTACTGTAGGTGCTGTAGGGTGCTACAATATGCCTCAACTTAGCAATTGCAAAAAGTAAAAAAAAAAAAGGCAGCACATCGACACAACGCCTTCATCAGAGCATCTGAAGGCTCTGTGCCTCCTAAACAGGTCTGTTGTGGAAGTAGGATTAAGAGCTTTAGTATACTGTAAGATATATAATTGGTGACATAACTGGTACTTCAATTTTAAAGGGGAAACTCAGTAACTTTTTTACCTCAATAAATGCTTTCGGAATCCCCGTGGGGCTAAACAAAGTGTTTACGGAGCAATTCAATGTCCCATTTGAAGTCCAGTAAAGGGAACACTTGTGAGATTTGTTAAGGTATCAGAATAAGTTACTGATGTAGACAAAAACTGAAGATGGCACATGGCACAAATGTAGAATATACGTATTTTTATCATATATATATTTTTCATTTCATTTCATTTTCATAAAAAAAAATCTGAAAAAAACAACTCCAGGATGAAAATGAACATCTCTGGAATGATGCAGCTGTAGCTCTACAACTCTGTCAGGTCACGTGTGGACATTTTCTTTGCAAAACCAACTGAAATGAAAAATACTTTATTAATCCCAGAAAGGAAATTCAAAGATGAGAAACTGAACAAAATTAGAGAAGTTTTTTCTTTCAGGCCAGATCTCTTTAACAGACATTTTTGGCACTATCTGTCCCCAATTGGGGGACTTAAGGTTAAAAGGTTAAACAAAACATTGTTTGAAAAAAATCAGAGGTGACCATTTGAACCTCGGCATCTGCTTTGCACGTGGACGTGGACACTGTGTAGAACCACTAATGTCTGATCTTGTCGCACACTTTAAAGGAACAGAGTTGTTCTTATGCTAACATTTTAGCTTTTTTGACAAAAACATCAAAATACAGTAATGAAATGCACTATACATATAATATTCTAATGTAAGTAATCATATTCTGTTGTTGTCTGACAACTATTTTCAGTCTTTACAGTAAAATTTTGCTTCAGGAATATAACATAATGTTTTCATTTCAGATCCTGATGTTGACATTGTTGATTAACAGAAGTTTTTAAAAAGCTTATTGACTGCATCATATTGAGGATTTTTGTGGTGTTTAATGACTTGTTTATAAACCGTGACACTATTTTTTGTCGTCATTATTTCAATAAAGGGTGAAAGCAGATTTGTGTGCGGCCAGTTTGGCTGTAATGCAGAGTGGTCTTATGTGGAGGTCCGGAAAATGGCTCTCCTGACTCCTGAGGAACGGGAATACTTTGAAAGAAACATGGCCCTCAACGCTATCAAGGTTTTCTTTGACTCCAAAATAGTGAGTATCTCATTTAACATATCCTACTTTAAAATCTATTATTTGAAATTTTGCTTTGTAGGATAATGAAATGGTGACAACAAATCCTTCTTTTTGTTCACCATCTTCCTCTTTACAGTGTCCTGAGTGCAAACATACTGTGACGAGGAAGGATGAATCCAAACTGAGTGTTCAGTGCCACATTTGCACAGCAAGGAAAGGTCGGCTTTATAGATTCTGCTGGCAGTGCCTGCAGGAATGGAAAGGTGATTGCTCCCGAACAGACCGCTGTGAAAATGAAGGCTGCTACAACGAGGCCCTGAAAACACTGAGAAGCTGTCCATTTATCACCTTTGCGTCTGTGAAGGGAGTCACTGGATGCCCCTCCATCCGGGCCTGTCCCACCTGTGGCTATCTGCTGCAGCATAGTTCAAAGAAATGTAAAACCCTTACTTGTCCTCGATGCAAGGTGGAGTTCTGTTTTGTTTGTCTGAAGCTCGCTAAAGATTGTTGGAAAACAGTTGCAGAAAAGTTCAATGCATGCTCTGGTGGTGTCGCCCCCAGACAGACCTCTATACCTGTGTGGCAGAGGAAATGATGCACCAACCCAGGTGCTTCAGTTTCTTTTGCCAAGTTATACAGATGTATGTTGCTGTAATTCCTATGATTTCCCATATGGAACATACTATATCTGGCCCACATATTTATCTCTGTGTTTTCACACACGTTTTTCCGAATAGAATCTCTATAGCTGACATCATAACTCTGAAGCATAATCTGTAGCGTATTATATGTATATGTAAATTCACTTTATCCACCAACTTGTGAAGTTGAAATGCTTTCTGGATATGTAATTATGGGATGTAATCTCCATAATCACGTTTAAAGCAACTTTTACCAATCTTGGATTTCAGAAAGCACAGCAAAATTATTTGAATCTAAACAGAGATTGGAATAATGTTTTATTTTGATTAATGGCGTGTCTGTCTTGTATTTCAGAGTTCCATTATGTAATTCATAGCATATTACCCTATTACAAAAATGGTGTAACAATGCAACATTGGTAAGGATTGATTTAAGTGCTTTTTATCCTAACATACTCTCTCTATAAGAGGTGTGAACACAGACTATTTTTAGATCTGAAGAAAGTATTTCACAGTTTTAATCATGATATATTCATTAAAAAAATGGAGAAATAAGAATTTAGACTGGTTAAAGAATTATTTACCAGTCCCTCCATAAAGTTGCATTGCTGAAATTTTAACTATCAAAACAAACACAATGGGGTGGAACATAAACAATGAAAAATGTAGCAATCCCAAATTTCTCATATTCCCAGGAAAGCACGATTTGTTGCTTGAATAATTTGTCTTTGGTTGAATTTCTGTTAATATTTGAAATTGAAACATTGCCACTTTCTGGAGGGACCGATTTACTTTAGTTACAAGCTAAAGTAAAGATCATAAACATTATGCTATGGGAGTGTTTTTCAGCTGGAGGGGCAGGACAACTGGTTGCAATTGAGGGAAAGATGAATGCGACCAAGTACGGAGAGATCCTGGATGAAAACCTCTTTCAGAGTCCTCAGGATCTCAGACTGGGCCGAAGGTTCATCTTCCAACAAGACAATGACTCTAAACACACAGCTAAAATAACAAAGGAGTGGCTTCAGAACAACTCTGGGACCATTCTTGACTGGCCCGGCCCCAGCCAGAGCCCTGACTTAAACCCAATTGAGCATCTCTGGAGAGACCTGAAAATGGCTGTCCACCACCATTCACCATCCAACCTGACAGAACTGGAGAGGATCTGCAAGGAAAAATGGCAGAAGACCCCCAAATCAAAAAACTTGTTGCATCATTACCAAGAAGACTCGTGGGTGTACCAGCTCAAAAGGGTGCTTGAACACTCTAAACCCAGATAAGTTGAATTTACTTAAAAAATCTGAGGAAACTGGTTGCCCTAAAAATGTTAAGTAATGCATGATAAAAAAAAATCAAAATAAAAAAAGGCTTGAGTGTATTTCACTTCAACTTTTAAGTTCAGTGAAGTAGGAGAATTAAGTTTTCATTAATGAGAGGGACTAAGAATCAACTAGAATGGTATCAGTTCATAGAACTTCTTTTGAACATAATGGATGTCAAGATATTATTTGATAGAGTAGAGGGGATAAATGCAGCTGATTAATCACACACAACTTTGATCAACTGCTTCCGTAATCCAATATTCCTAATTAGAATTATTATTGCAGGGTAAAATCTACCTTCTGATGAGTAAGCAATGAGTTGTGAGAATTTTGCTCGGTTGCAAGAATAGCCCTTGCACGGAGTTTAGCTGGACTTAATGTCAGACCATAGATGTTTCTGTCATGGTGCAGCAGCTGCTGGATAGTAGATATTATATACAGAAATAAAGAAATAAGTTGAGGGCAGTCACGTGACACTACCACCATTCCGTATAAATCCTGCATTTGTGAATTATCTCTGATTTGTTGTTAAAAGAAGTGAACTGCATTGTGGGAAACCTGTTCCCTTACGTTTGCATGTTGTGTCCATCAAACTTAAAATTATTCACATGTTTAACTTTTTCTACAAATTAGTAGAGTGCGCTCATATTTCTTAGTACTGACCCCAAACTTATTTATTTTAGTACATTTTTATCAAATAGTTCAAGTAAATCTAAAACCAGGGCTAAGGGTGTACTCAGTACTGAGCAAAAGGTCTGAATACTTATGACCATGTGACATTTCAGTTTTTCTTTTTCTTTTTCTTTTTTTTTTTTACAAATTTGCTGACTGTATTTTAATGACAAAATAAAATGAACTTTTTTATTTTGGCAAATAGTTGCAATGAAACAAAGAGTGAAAAGTTTAAAGGGGTCTGAATGCTTTCCGTACCCACTATAGTTTCCATTTATCCTGACATCTTACCACAACACAAATAAGGAGACGTCACTGATGAAGACTGGTTCCTGAGATGAATTTTTAAGATATTACACAGCTTGGAAATGTAATGTTAAGTTCTGAATATTTACCTGACCCACTGTATGCATCTGCATGCTGCAGAATGTGTGTTGACTCATCACTTAGTTTTTTGTCTTAGTCTACAGCTTACTCGCACTCAGATGACAAAATTATGTTGTTTTGTTCAAATTTTTTACATTTTGTTAACTTTTGGGTGGGCTTTACAGGGACAGTTACATCTACTATCTTGTTATACGAGCTTATTTACCATACTGAATGCATTTAATCTTGAATATCAGCACTGTGTTTTTTAATGAATGGAATTAAATATAATATCTAAAATTCAGCAAGGTTTGTTTGGACACCTGTTGTATGAGAAGCAAAATCGATAGTGAACATGTCATTTTTGGAAAGGTTTTTGTATCAGGTGTATGTAGAAATTAAAGTTCCTGGAGGAGGAAGAAAAATGAAAAGTTGGTATTTGAGAAAATGGCAAGTTCACTTTGTTTCCAGTTTTACTCTAATGAAGTGATAAAGAGGCCATTGTTGATAATGATGTAAAGCAGTGGTTCTGTCTTTTCTGAGCCAACCTTCCTAAAACTAAAGGCTATCTTCACACTGCAGGTTTTAACACTTACAACACTTAACCACTTTACCATGCAGTAAAACTCAAACTAATATTATACTGTCATGATGAAAACTGTTAGTGATTGGGTAGATGGGCCTTTAATTTCTTTGTGCATCGTATTACAAATCAAAAATAAAATTTTCAAGGAAATCTGACCCTGCTGTATGGACTCAAAGATTCACAGTTGTGGTAATACTGTGTGGTGGGGTGATGAAGGGCAGAGAGGTGATGCCCTGGATACAAAGAGGGCAGAAACTCAGTTATAGAAAAGTTGGGAGTGTTTTTTCCAACATGACCTCCGGAGAAGCAGAAGCACTGAAGT
Organism: Atherinomorus stipes; assembly: GCA_023101725.1. NCBI lineage: Eukaryota > Metazoa > Chordata > Actinopteri > Atheriniformes > Atherinidae > Atherinomorus > Atherinomorus stipes. The sequence continues at coordinate 19,943 of JALJCO010011181.1, read as the reverse complement.
TCAGATGAACAAGTCTTCTTGTGACAGAGATTTAGCCTGATAAGCTGTTTTACGTAAAGACTTGTTGACATCATGGCACTCCTTAGTGATGATAAGCAATGGATTGCAAACTTAAAAAAACAAAACAAAAAAAAACCTTGGCTGCAGGGTGGGATGTTACAGAACCAGACATTTTTCTAAGATTTGTTTTTAATTTTCAAATCTGAGTTAAGACTTGCACCAATTTTCTTTTTTAAGATTTTGATATACCTTTATGTTTGAGGCTTAAGATATATTTGCTGTTAATTGATCACACGTGTGTTTATCATGGCTGCCTCTCATATTTTGCTCTCTGTGCATCCTCAAGGCACCAATTTTTTGCAAATCTGTCATTTTATAGTTCTGTTCTGGTGAAAAAAAATTAAGACTATCTTTTAAAAAAAGAAAAAGAAAAAAAAGGATATGTCTAAAACAATTGCAGATTTATTTGATGTAATTTAAGGTCAGGACATACCTTTTATGGTAACTACACTGTAGGATATAATATAAAAGGATAAAAACATTGAGGCAGTAACACCATGTTGTGCTTTATCTTTATCGGGCGGGTAAATAAATCATAATGAAAGTGAAAGTGTTCTGTCCTCTCTCTGACTTCAGATTTCGTCCTTCACAACAACCAGTGACAGCAACGACATAGGAGCGTAGCAAGCGGCTTAAAATGGAAAAAATCTACCGGGTTGCAGTTTATGGACTGGGAGGAGAAATAATGATGATCGACCTGTGCAACACCGAAGAGCAAATGAAGTCAATGACCGTTTTGCAGTTAAAAGAAAAAATAGCCCAAAGGCTTCCAGGGGGCGCAGGTAAACTCTTTCAAACCTGATAACTACATCCAAGTCATTCTGTGGCTGTACTATTCCGCACCACCGTAGCACCGCAACCTCACAGCAAGAAGGTCGTTGGTTCGAGCTTCGGCTGGGGAGGGGGGATTTGAACAGCGGCCTTTCTGCGTGGAGTTTGCATGTTCTCCCCATATGCGTGGGTTCTCTCCGTGTGCTCCGGCTTCCTCCCACGTGTACGTTGGGTAAACAGGACTCCCTTGAAAAAAGAGACTGCTGCCTCAATGAGACTTACCTGTATAAATAAAGGTTAAATGGAAAAAAAAGGGAGAGAATTTCAACAGTTTTTTTGTTTTAATGTCGTTTGTCAAAATAATGCTTGTATGTCGCAACATTTTTCCCTCTTTCGTGAAACAAGGGGCTTTTTTTAAAACTCAACTTTCCAGTGGTTGAAGCATGAATTAGGTTGTAGCCAAATTTAAAATTTATGATACAAATATTGAAAAGTATATTTAAATTTTATGAATAATTTAGAATAAAACAATTTTGTTGATGTCAATTGAATATTTTCCAAAAGTATTAAGGTAGATTAGGGGTGTCAAACTGGTTCCAGAAAGGGCCATGTGACCGCAAGTTTTCATCCCAACCAAGAGGTATAGCACATCAGACTCCACTCATCTCATCAAGTGAGTCCAATCTTAACCTGAATACTTGATGAGATGACTGGAGTCTGGTGTGCTACTACTACTTGCTTGGAATAAAAACCTGCAGCCACATGGCCCTTTCTAGAACCAGTTTGACACCCCTGTGGTAGATGATCACCCTATTAGAGACAGTGATGGCAAGAGGGAACAAATCACAGCTACAACAATCTCAGTTTAGTCTTTGTTAAACTCTACAAAACTTGGTTTGATGATGAAAAAAAAGATTATACCTAGTTTTCTGTAATGCCACAGTTTGAAAGTTGAAGCAATTTTTTTAATGTGTCATTTTTGGGGGGGGTTATTAAGGATGAGTTATGCCAGTTTGTGAACATTTTTCCAACATTGTTACCTGAAGAGCTCAGTGTTTTTATTTATTTATTTATTTATTTTATTGATATCTTTTCTTTTTTGTGTGTCCATTACAGATGCCTCTAGCCTACTACATGCCTTATTTTTCAAAGTACAAGGATAGACATGTTAATAACATGATTAAAATACCCCAGCAAATAGTTGAGATCAAACTCAGTCTTCAGTTTTGTTGTAAAATACTAGAAGATATACTCGTAAAGTAATATTTTTGTTCGACAAAATACCTTTCAGTCAGCTGAAGAGCCCCACCCTGCTGTTATATTTTTCACAGCTGAGAAACTTTACCATGAAAATAAGCTTAAAATTTCAAAGTTCAAGACTTGATTTGATTGATTTTGAATCAAAAATAGAACCATGGCAGAATTCATTGCAGGCTAGATAAAAATGTATACTTTTTGTACTGCTGGTGAAACATAGGTAAATTTGTGTGAGTATCAAGGGACAAACAACAACAGACATTCAACGATTAAAGGAAAAAAAAGGAAGAAAAATAGTCAAGAAAATATGACAACATCTTTCCCATTTGACATGATAAAGCTCGATACTGTAAGTTACATGCCACGTGGGGACTTCTCATCCTGAACACAAAAAAAGCCTATTGATTACTTCAGATTAGGGCTGTCAAAAAATTAATCCTGATTAATTACATTGCTTTTTTCACTTTTAGAACACATTTAGGGTTAAAGGTGTCTCACCAGGAATTCTGCATTAATCATAAGTAGACTAAACTACTGAAACCCTGTCCTTACATGTCTCCCTATAGTCCTTCACACAGCTGCAGTTTAGTCCAGAATGTTGTTGATACGTCCACACACGCTGACTTCACAACTGTCCTAATGTAAAGCTGAAATTCAGGTCTGAGTCCTGGACTACTCCCGGATGTGTAGCTTGGTTTTAGCCTTTAAGTTGTAAAACAAAAGTTAATGTATTTTCTGCATATAGCAGTAGTAATTAAAAAGGACATCTCTTGTTTGACAATAGGATTAATTTAGGATAAATTTTTTGACAGTCCTACTTCAGATATAAACTGTGTCTTAAATCCTAGTATTACTATAGCATCCATCCCATCAGATGCTCAACTCACTACATATTAAGAGTGCTGGTCTAAAAAGCCTCACACCATAGCATATGAATTGATACTTCCCTCCACCACTGAAGTGGTTTTAACTGAAGTAGCAGCCAACAAACTAAAGACTATTTATCAGCCAAACAATGCTACTCGATTTTGTGGCACATTTCTTTGTTTCATTGTAGGTATTGGGATGCATGTGGTAGTGGTGTTAGGATGGGGGTCTTGACATTGTTATCTATGAAATGGAGGTCCTGCAGAAAAAGTCTGGAAACCACTCTTCACGTGTGTGCTTGTTTATTTGTAGGAGTCGAGACTTTGCGGCTGATCTTTACAGAGAAGATGCTGGAGCAAGACTCGCAGCTGCTGTCTCACTATGGAATCCAGCACCTGTCCGTCATCCACATGTTGGTGAAGGTCCCTGGTGGAGGGTGTGATCCAGAAACATGGAATAAGCTAAAGGGGGACAAGAAAGATGAAACCCGAGCAAGTAAGGAACGTCTTGAAGACTTTTAAAATGGAAGACTGGAACACTTCTGCTTTCTGGGCCAAATGCGTCTTCGTCCTTGGTTAAAGATTTACCACCTTGAGAAATTTGAACCATAACCATCATGTCCTCAGTAAACAGCCATCAAGTCATCTCCAGTGGTTTCCGACCACACAGCTGAAGAAGCAACCTGCGAGCAATACAATTACAATTTCCAGATCTGCATATAGTTTCCATTTATCCTGACATATTAACACAACGCAAATAAGGAGACGTCACTGATGAAGACTGATTACTGAGATCAGTTCTGAAAATATTACACAACTTGGAAATGTCATATTAAGTTCTGAAATATATAGCTGGCCCACTGTATGTATCTGTATGCTGCAGAATGTGCGTTGACTCATTACTTAGCTGTAGTCTAAGACAGAAAACTAACTCTCACTCAGATGATAAAGTTATGTTGTTTTGTTCATATTACTTTAAATTTTGTTAACTAATGGGTGGGCTTTACTTGGAAAGCTACTTCAACTGTTATGTTGTACAAGCTTATTTACTTTATTAAATGCATTTAATATCAGCACAGTTTTTTTAATTAATGGAATAAATCTAATATTTAGAATTCAGCATGTTTTGTTTTGAAGCCTGTTGTATAAGAAGCTAAATCAATGGTGAACATGTCATGTTTGGAGAGGTTTTTGTGTCAAACTGTTTTATGGAGAAATTGAAGTTCTTGCAGGAGGAAGAAAAAAAGAAAAGTTGGTATCTGAGAAAATGGCAAGTTCAGCTTTGTTTCCAGTTTTGCTCTAATGAAAGAGGCCAATGTTGATGATTATGTAAAGCAGTGGTTCTCTTTTCTGAGCCAACCTTCCTAAAACTGAAGGTTATCTTCACACTGCAGGTTTTAACAATTAATTCCATTTTTTCTTCCGAGATCTGATTGTTATTTTTGCATGGTGGTTCACATGATTGTTTAAATATGACCGCCATCAGACACCCGTGTGAACAACGTATCCTGAAGTGGCCTGTACAGAAGATGTGAGGAGGGGGATTATACATCAGGGCACATGGCTTACATGGCCACTCAACCCAGATTTGTTGAAAAGTTGTCACCATGCAGTAAAACTCATACTAACATTATATTGTCATGATGAAAACTGTTAGTGATTGAGTGAATGGGCCTTTAACTTCTCTGTGTGTCAGTTTGCAAATCTGCTGTGTAGACTCAAATGCACATGCTCGTGGTAATACTGTGTGGTGGGGTGATGAAGGCCAGAGAGGTGATGGCCTGGATAACAAAAAGGGAAGAAACTCAATTATAGAAATGCCGAGAGTGTTTGTTCCAACATGACCTCCGGAGAAGCAGAAGCACTTAAGTTCGGACCAACAAGTCTTCTTGTGACAGAGATTTAGCCTGATAAGCTGTTTAAAGACTCATTGACATCATGGCACTCCTCAGTCACGATCAGCACTGGATTGCAAACTTTTTTATTTCTCAAACCTTGGCTGCAGGGTGGGATGTTAAATAATCAAAATTTTCCATTTTCATATCCGAGTTAAGACTTACACATATTTTCTTTTTTACCGTTTCAGTGGACTTATATAACTAGTTTGAGGCCTAAAATATATTTGTTGTTAATTAATTGCACATGTTTATCATGGCTGCCTCTCATATTTTGCATATGTTTAAGACCTCTCTGTGTGCATCCTCAATGGACCAACTTTTTGCAAATCTTTCAACTGTCTTAATATGTTTTGCATCTTACCAACTGATACATCACCAGCAGTCATGGCAGTTCTGTTCTTGTAGAGACATGCAAATAATAAGATTGTCTTAAAAAAAAAAAGGCTATGTCTACCCTGAACGGCATGAAACTATGATGTCATGGTCTATGTATATGTAGGAGAATGGATCAAATGTTTCTGTAATTGTTTCTGTCATAAACTACAGTATTTTCCATAGGTTTAGTTATGTTTATGTTATATTTTGGATATGCCTCTAGATGGAGCTCCAGCTCCACATATCTGAAGGTTTAACAGGTTATTGTTCCAACCTGCCAGATTTGACTCGTTTCTAGATTTCTCTGCTACTTTCTACATTATATTTTAAGAATAAACTAGTAGATAAATGTAAGTTTTCTGTATTTTTAATCAAACGATTAACATGCAAAACAATGTTTGTGGAATGGAGCTAAATGCAGAAACATACTGAAAATAATTTATTTGAGAGATAGATGTGTACAAGAGATGCACAGCTTTTCATGTTTTGTATGAGCACACTCACTTCATCGGCTTCCTGTAAAGTTCAGGATCCAGTTAAAGATTTTAATGCTTTTTTTTTTAAGCCTTAATAGCACAGCACTGCCTTACCAGGAGGCTTTTGATTCTTGACAGTCCTGTCAGATGACTCTTGACAAACCAGTTGCTCCTGATGGTTCCTAGTACCAAGTTAAAGGGCAGAGGTGACAGAGCTTCTTCTGTTGATGCTCCAATTCTTTGTAACAGTCTTTCTTTTAATATAAGATCTGCACAAAGTAGTGATCATTTTAAATAGTTGCTAAAAGCACATTTTTTCTCTCTGGCTTTTCCTCCAGTTTGAGTATTTCCCTATATTTTTTATGTCTGTTTTATTCTGTGGTTTACATGTATTTTATTAGAATGCTTTTTTTTTGTTTGTGTAGCTGTCTGAGAGTCAGGTCGACAAAAATTGTGTATTTGTAAGTGTGTGTGTTCAAGTTCTTAAAAAAATTGCAATTAGAAGATTTAAAATGATTGAATGTATTTTTAACTGTTTAAAATCTAACTTTGGAAAGTAGCTTGTCAGAGTACATTGAAGCGTAATCGGTCACATGACCAGATTGGTAAACGACTTCACCTGTGGGATTGTGGGTCAGATTTCAACATGGATGCAGAGAAAGAGAACACGTTTCATTCAGCGTTAGTCTGCATGTGGTCCAAAAGGCGCACACTTATCTGTTATTGTTTATGTTTACTGTATGAAATGAAATGAAAATTAAATGAAAAATGAAAAATACTTTATTTATCCCAGAAGGGAAATTCAGTATTGTAAAAGCTCACTTTTTAAAAAAAATAAATAAATAAAAAAGTCTAAATAAATAATAAATAAAATAATAAATAAATACATAATAAATAATAATAAGTCAATAAATAAATAACTTATTACAATAAATAATAATAAGTCTAATAAATAAATAAAAAAGTATGCCATATGTATTTGTTTTGACAGTTTAACAATTTAAGGTTCCCTTTATTCATCTTATTTTGTGATGCTAACATGTTTGAGCCTACTTGATGGACACTAGCATGAAGCTGGAAGGGAATGGAAAACATGTGAACAGTAATGTTCCTATCTAATATTGTCTAATTTATTTATTAAGTACATTTAAAAACCTCGGCTGACCAAAGTGGTGTACACAAAACTATAAAATCAGAAAATAATCAACGACATAAAGAGGAAAGGCAGATTAATAAACTGTAGCTGCACCAGTCCAGAAACAATGGCCACACTTTGTACTGATGTCTTTGAAGTTTTATTCACTCTCTCGTCTCTCTTCCACAGACACCGTGAAAACTACAAGTTAAATATTATTTAAACTATGCAGACATTGAAATGATCAGAGATCCACTCCCACTTAAGTGTCACACGTTGACTCTGAAGATGTCAACCGCTGCTTACTTGTTTAACAGCTGAAAGCACCACCCAGCTGTAGGAGCTACTTCATTGGATGGCCACTCTTAACTGGGAATCCTTTTATCATATTAGATCTGCTTCCTGCTAAGTGTTTTTTTTCTAAAACCCTCGCATTGGCAACAAGTCCAGCACAAAAAAGTGTGTGAAAATGGTTTCATCTGTGTTTTCCAGTGGTTTAAACTATTTTACCAGTATCACAGAAAGTGTTACTTCAGTGCTGTTGTGAATGAGCTCGGTTGAATTCATATTTACACCTGGCAGGTCTAAGCAGTGTCCCATAATGATGTTTCATGCCATTTTCCCTCTCATTAATTTGGTTAAGGCATCAAGTACACATTCTGTTCAAACGGAACTTTTATTAACCAAATCTGAGACGACATCAGGTACAAGAAAAAGGATCCACAGTTGTGCATTTGAACAGGAGTGTGGTAACAGAGTAAAGGAACGTAATTATTGCATAATTCTTAATGAACATGAACAAGTTGGCTTGTGAGATTTTTAGATTTCTTAGATGCTAAAACTGAAGCATATATGCATCTAGTTTCTGCGCCACACAGGCATGGATGTTTGTCTGGGAGCCACACCATCTCTGCAGGGGATGAAGTAGGAGCTGGTCTTCAGGCACTCAGGCGTAAGTTTCAGGCACACAAAGCAGAACTCCACCTGGCAGCGGGGGCAGATGATGTTCTTGCAGCCTGACTTGTCGTGCTCTACCTTTTGACCGCAGGTGGGACAGGCCCGGATAGAGGGGCAGTCGGGGACCCCCTCGACTTGAGGAAGAGCAGTGGTCTTGCAGGTCCTCAGGAGTTCGAGGTCTTGGTTGATGCAGCCATCGTTGTCGCAGCAATCAGACCGTGGAGCTTTACCCTTCCACGCCTTCAAACACTGCCAACAGAACTCGTACACCTTCTTCTTGTCAGCTGTGCACACTGTGCACTGCACACTGAGGTTAGTCAGGTCCTCTCTCTCTACGTAGGTTTTGCAACCAGGACACTTTCACAGAGAAAATGAGAAAAAGTCAGGAAAACTGGCATTGTACTTTAAACTGACAATTTTAATTCGTCTCACACACATAAAGCTGCTGCCATGTAAAGAGCCCAGCCTGATCAGGAGAAATTTCTTGCTGAACAATGTATTGATGTTTGTGGAAGAAAAGCTGAAGGCTGAGCCATAAAACCAGCGATTAAAGAGAGTTTCAGATTACTAAAGCTTATAAATGTAAGTTATCCAACTTAAGAAGTAAAACTGATAGCAATCTGTTTTGTTGTCAGGCAGGTTAAGGACCCATCTGTTTAAATTGGTTTAAATCTGCACAGCCTCTTTTAAAATCTAATATTTGTTTTAAAATTCTGCTTTAAATTTTAAATAATGCTTTTTATGTTTTTTAATGTTGTTTTTTCCTGCACCTAGCTAATGCTTTTAATGTTTTATGCAAAGCACTTTGAGTTGTCTTGTACAGTACATGAAAAAAATACACTAAATGAACAAACCTGTCTTGCGGTTTTTCTTTTTGTTTTTTGCCAGTTACAGAAGAAAACTTTAGCAAAAGAGCTTGTCTTCTACTGTGTACTAATACTGTATTAAATTTCATGGGGATTTTAACAAGACTGAAATTAATGGGATACTTACTGATTTATAGTCACAGAACTGTGCAGCAGCCAGGCGAGCCATCTTCTGCTCAAAGTCATGCATTTCTTCAGCTGTCAGCACTGCAAGCCGACGCACTTCTTGATAAGACCACACAGTACCACACTGCTGCAGGGTGCCTTCCTTTAATGCAGGACACTTAAATTTGTACTGGCCCTGAAAATTTAAGAGAATGTTGTTACCTATGACGTTACCTATTAAATATGCAGTATTTCCTTATACACTGAATGGTCTTTTTATTTGCAAATTGATGCATTTTACTAAAAAATAACAAATTCTATGTGAGCACAAGTTTGGAGACTGTCAAATAATCCTTTAAGCTTCATCGTTAGACAATAAGAGGACTGATTTGTCTATAAAGTCATCAACAAAACCATCAAAATCTCTATTAAGACTACCCCTTAAAACCTTGTCCTATCAGTCATGGGCTCCTCCGGGGTTCTGCTCTGCACTTGAAACTAAAATAGTTGATATAATGTGGACTGGTGACAGACAGGCAGACAATGCTTTGAACAATCCTTTCTTGTACTTTGAAATTGTAATGGAAATTTTATAATCACACTGAGTTTAGTATGAGCACATTGACTTTATGCTCCTGAGCAAGTATATTTGTGTATTTTTAGTTTTAATTGCAGCACATACCTTCAGTTGTCGTTTCTGCACCAATATGAAATATGAGTATAATGTTCTCTTTTCAGGGTTCAGCTAATGATAAGATTGCAGGTGTTCTCCTTCTGAACTGGCCTTGAATGTCTGAAGTTATGATATGTGTTTGCTAGTTAGATGTGTGAGGCGCATAGCACATACAGTTTCAGATAAGGATGTCTGATTCATGTCAATGTCAACTGTGACAGCAACAGTTCCCTGTTTCCAGCCTTTCTCTCTGCCACTGGATAAAAAGACATGTTCCTTCAGTATTTCTTCAGAAGGTGCTCACAATCTGATTGCGTGCATCATCTCCAACCTGGTTGTAAAATAAACTTTATATTCTGCAAAGATCACCTCATCTGGGTCTTTATTAGAATTTCCACCACAAAATTTTAAACAAGGAATCAAAAACTAGCATTGTGTTGTTTTACTTGTCAACATGGCAAAACTTCTTAGTTTAGAAATAGCCTACACAAAGGTGGTCTAGAAGTCCCTGCTGTGGGTCTTGATTCTTAGGGGAAAGAAACCAAACAAACAAACAAACAGTAGGGGGAAAAAACTATAGAAACAGGCACAGCAGTGTTAAATAGAGGAAAGCACCTGATCCAGCAGGCTGCGACACCACCCGGTCAGAGACTCCGGGGTGACAGCGTGGCCGCAGGACATCTCTGCACGGAGATTCTGGTCTCCTTCTTCTGGAGCTGAAAAGTGAAGCAACCAGAGACACTTAACCCAACACTGCTGCACCAATACGGAAGAAAAGAGACTGCACTTGCTTTCTTTTGTGAAGATTAGTGTCGTGCACATTTCCTTTTCTCGTCAACTTGACAAGCATGCAATTGTAACTGTTTAGCTAATGCACTCATTACAGTGCTGTAACTAAAAGTAACAGAGAAAAAACTAGATCTAAACATTACGACACCAATTATTTTGCCTTTTTTAGTGCTTACGCAGTGGATCCAGATCATCAGGCCTGTTGACAAATTTTAGTGTGGTGTCCCTCGGGTCGTATCTTTTTTCGTTGCTACCCTCTGTGCTCATGTTGGATCTGATCAGCTCGTCTTCCGTCCAGGGACAACCTTCTCCTCTGTCCTCTCCCGATAAATGAGTTTGGGGGCAGCTGCTGTTATTGAAGGCTAACAGCAAACAGTCTTTAACTTTCACTTTCTCTTCCAGTTACAAGAAACCATATGATCGACACACAAGCTCAATCCCCCTACAACGGCTAATACCAATCACTGACATTTATTGTTGAGTACTGTCAATTTAAGGCGAAAGCGTAATTTCTCAACTTTTGTCCATGTACATTTATTATCACTGTTGTTTTATTAAACGTGACGGAATCAAGTTAGATTCTGAGATTTCTTTTTATTAGCCTATTTTTTTAAGAGGTGTTGGTGGAAAAAGATGCAAGCTCTGTGTTCTTCATTTGAGTTCACGTGCACTGTGCTTTGAGGGTGCAATAATTTCTCTGCAGGGATCACGTGACCAGAGCGTGTCAGGCTACCTGTTATGTGCAATTTCACTTAGACTGTTTTTTTTGGGGGGGGGGGGGGGGGGGGGGGGGGGGGCTGAAAACAATTGCAGATGTAATTTAAGGTCAGGGCATACACCTTTTATGGTAACTACACTGTAGGATATAACAGGATAAATACATTGAGGCAGTAACACCATGTTGTGCTCCACCGAGGCGGGTAAATAAGTAATAATGAAAGTGAAAGTGTTCTCTGTTCTCTCTCTCTGACGTCAGATTTTGCCCTCCACAACAACAACCACCAGTGACAGCTCAGACGCCGGAGCGTAGCAAGCGGCTTAAAATGGGAAAAATCTATCAGGTTGAAGTTTATGGACTGAGAGGAGAAAGAATGATGATCGACCTGTGCAACACCGAAGAGCAAATGAAGTCGATGACCGTTTTGCAGTTAAAAGAAAAAATAGCCCAAAGGCTTCCAGAGGGCGCAGGTAAACTCTTTTACACCTGTCAAATAAGCTCAATAGCAGCCACTTCCTCTTTTCCCTTTTCATTTTAGAATTTCAACACTTGTCGTATTGTATGTCAGCTTTATGCTTCTAGCCGGTATCCCGACATTTTCCCTTCTTCCGTGACACGGGGCTTTTTAAAACTAGACCTTCCAGAGTTTGGGGTATGAGTTATCTTTGCACAGAAAAGTAATAACACCTCCATCGAAGTAGGCTACTTAAAAGCAAAGAGGGCAAAATAATATTCTAAGTATAGGCTATCGCAAGTAAAACAGCTTCTTAATAGACCTACTCAAAAGCGAAAGTATGCATGTTTAGCCTATCTGTGTTTTCTTCTATCAGCTTAGTGTTTTGACTTTAACATGAAGAAATGTTATTGGTAATTTATTGTCCATCTTTATGGAAATGAAACTTCGTCAGTGTTAATAGCTACTTTAAGTCAAAATAAAAAATAGACTGCATTTGAAATTAAAGTAGCTAGTTTAGTAGTAGATTGTAGGCTACATAGTCGTAGTGTAGGCTATAGTAGTTTAAATACACAATAGAGATGTTAATAACATGATTGAAATACCCCAGCAAATAGTTGAGAACAAACTCAGTCTTCAGTTTTGTTGTAAAATACTAGAAGATATACTCGTAAAGTAGGCTAATATTTTTATTCATGGTGCAGCATTTGCTGACAAAATACCTTTCAGTCAGCTGAAGAGCCCCACACTGCTGTTATATTTTTCACAGCTGAGAAACTTAACCATAAAAATAAGCTTAAAGTTTCAAAGTTCAAGACTTGATTTGAATGATTTTGAATCAAAAATAGAACCATGACAGAATTTATAGCAGGCTAGATAAAAAATGTATACTTTTTGTACTGCTGGTGAAACATAGGTAAATTTGTGAGAGTATCAAGGGACAAACAACAACAGACATTCAACGATTAAAGGAAAAAAAGGAAGAAAAATAGTCAAGAAAATATGACAACATCTTTCCCATTTGACATGATAAAGCTCGATACTGTAAGTTACATGCCACGTGGGGACTTCTCATCCTGAACACAAAAAAAGCCTATTGATTACTTCAGATTAGGGCTGTCAAAAAATTAATCCTGATTAATTACATTGCTTTTTTCACTTTTAGAACACATTTAGGGTTAAAGGTGTCTCACCAGGAATTCTGCATTTATAATAAGTAGACTAGACTACTGAAACTCTGTCCTTACATGTCTCCCTATAGTCCTTCAGACAGCTGCAGTTTAGTCCAGAATGTTGTTGATACGTCCACACACGCTGACTTCACAAATGTCCTAATGTAAAGCTGAAATTCAGGTCTGAGTCCTGGACTGCTCCTGGATGTGTAGCTTGGTTTTAGCCTTTAAGTTGTAAAACAAAAGTTAATGTATTTTCTGCATATAGCAGTAGTAATTAAAAAGGACATCTCTTGTTTGACAATAGGATTAATTTAGGATTAATTTTTTGACTGCCCTACTTCAGATATAAACTGTGTCTTAAATCATAGTATTACTATAGCATCCATCCCATCAGATGCTCAACTCACTACATATTAAGAGTGCTGGTCTAAAAAGCCTCACACCATAGCATATGAATTGATACTTCCCTCCACCACTGAAGTGGTTTTAACTGAAGTAGCAGCCAACAAACTAAAGACTATTTATCAGCCAAACAATGCTACTCTATTTTGTGGCACATTCCTTTGTTTCATTGTAGGTATTGGGATGCATGTGGTAGTGGTGTTAGGATGGGGGTCTTGACATTGTTATCTATGAAATGGAGGTCCTGCAGAAAAAGTCTGGAAACCACTCTTCACGTGTGTGCTTGTTTATTTGTAGGAGTCGAGACTTTGCGGCTGATCTTTACAGACAAGATGCTGGAGCAAGACTCGCAGCTGCTGTCTCACTATGGAATCCAGCACCTGTCCATCATCCACATGGTGGTGAAGGTCCCTGGAGGTCTGACAGCTTGACGAGCCCATCTGCACGCCTCCTGCAGCTGTTGATGCATCTGCAACTCATTAAAATACTGTTTACAAATTATCAATCTTTTTTGTAAAGTTGGTCTTGCCTGTTAGATTTTAATGCAGTTCTTTAGTTTGATTTATCCGTTTCTGTTTTTGCTTTAATGTTCAAATAAACCTGTTTTATTCTGAACACCTTGTCTTAACACTGGCTGTGAATACGCATCAAGAACGGAGGGGAGAAAAAAAAAGACTTTTTGAGAAAATGAGAGAAATTCTGTCTGCACTGAAGTTCATTGCTTGGGCTTCAACTTAGATAAAAATCAGCCTTTGTTGTTAATGTTTGACCCATTTCAGATACTTTTGATGAAACCAGCTAAAACATTCATCTCCTTGTTTGAGTGCATATTTTCAAAGGTATACTGTAAATGTTACCAACTACAGCTGGTTGATCTGTGAGCTGAGCTTTGATACTACTGGTTTCAAATAAATAATTGTGAGGATGAGCTACGATGCCAATGCCCTGCCAACAGGTTTCCAGCATTTTGCATACTTACACTAAAACAACAAAGTAAATATAAAGTAGACTAATTGTAAATAACTGCTGCACATGGAGATATATCAAATTTGTAAAAGATGAGAAATTGTGAGTTGATTCCTAACTATACAAATTCATCAAAATGCGTGAAAGTCACCAAGTTTCCTGACACTGAGTTAAGTATGATCAAACTCAGATTTAACTTAGTATTTGTTTAATGATAAAAAATTAATACAGCAGAAGATGAGATTTTTTTAATTTTCATTTTTCTGAGTGTGGATTTATTTGTTTAAAAACAGTCTCCATTATCACCTGAAATAATTTCTATGATTTACTGCAGTTTTAAGCTCAGAGGGTTCTCTCTTCATACATGCAGTAGTAAAAATGGTGGCAAAAATATTGCAGCTGCCATATATGTAGACCCACAACTAGCAGATAAAAATGGCTCGTAGAATGAAAATATAAGTAATTTTAGTTTACTGACTAGACACTAATAGAAACACAGATTTTAATACATTACATTTTTCTGTCATTGACCTTCAATTTAGTTACATACAGTATCTTTAAGATCAATGAAATTTGCAGGAATTTGGAGTGAACATCCAGTAGGATAAAAAGAAAAGAAGTCTGTGGTCTGATTTTCTGGTTATAGTTCAGTCGACAAGGCGAGCCCTCTGCTGTGACTGCTTATGGCACAGCTGTCTGCTAGTCATTTTCTAACCTCATTCAGAATAATGTTAGGGATGTGGAAACAATGTTTATTGGTAACTCAGAGGACCTTGGAAATATGAATAATGTTCCCACCAAAATGATGTAAAACAACCACAAACAGTCAATACTGAAATATAATTCCACTGAGGCTGGGTCTTCGGTTCTTTTATTGCACAAACCTAAATGCTTCGATACCACCCATTGTCATTGTCTTCTGGTGCCAGGTTTCAGTACCTTAAGGGTTAAACACAGGCTCAAGATCTGAAACTGATGCCCGTGATTGTCTGTAATGTTACACGAGGTTGAGGGGTGGAGAAAAAACACGGATGTACACGGTTCATGTGTATTTTGAGTCTCCCTCAGGATCGTGTGTAAAACTTATGTTTGCACATAAGAACTAATTGTATTAATGTAATCTGAAATCTGAAACAGGTTTATATGAATGCTTGAGCAGTGCAGCAGGAGGACGCTGGTCTTCTACATAGGCATAATCAAAACTATGGTAAATCACATTCTCCATGAATGGTGTTTCTATCTGTGAGAAAACAGGATTTTTTTTCCCCCATAAACACGAGGTTCCCTACACAACGTGAACGCATCATCCTGTAAATGTGCTGTGGCGAAAGCGAAAGTATGCGAAGGGGTTTAATTTCCCGCAGAGAGTATGTTGTTCAGCGTTGGTCCGCATCGCTGTACTTTATATATGACCGAAGTTTGAATCTCACAACTGAGGGTAGGTCTGTTTTCCTCATGGTTCGTTGTTTTTGTGCATATAGCCCCCATTGATATTACAATTGCGATTAACTGCATATTATCTTGTAGAAGCTGGAAGCGATTCACCGTTAGAGGGACTCAACACACTTTGTTGACAAGTCCATTTAAAATGAACACTTCAGGTGAGACTAATTAGTGGTGGAAGGGCTCGTACCTAGGGGTGATTAAGTAACATTAGCCTGCCGCTCTCTGTTAAATTGACTTATGTTTACATATTATTCATTTTGATACAGCAGAATCACCCAAACTGCTGTTCTTCTGATTCTTTGGTCAATTGGTGAACTTGAACTTGATAAGGCATTGAGTAAATGTTGCTCTGCGCTAATAAAATCTAGATATTTGTTGTTGTTGTTGTTGCCTAAAAACAGCATCTGCTACATATTTTAGTTTTGGCTGCATCTACATGTACAATTATGAGTTTATACTGTGGTATTCTATACAATATTTTAGCATTTCATACTGTAAATGTCATTCCTGCAGGAAGGACAGACCCCCATGTATGAATATTAATCTACAGAGAGGTGGAAATGCAGTTTGTTACTTTTGGCTCAGTTTTTGTGTTGTGAAATCACATTAATACTAACTGTGTCAGCTACTTTACTGTATGTTCAATCACATCAACTTTGCACAGGGGTTTTATTCACATGACAAAATCCCACAGGTTTGGGCCTTCTTAAAGAGATATTTGATTTTTTTTTTTTTTTTTCATTGAGTAGGTGTTTGATTAATTTATCTGTAATAATATGAAGAGAATTTACACACATATTGAAATCTCCCAGCAGCTCATGATAAGTATCATGGCTTGGTCAACCTTGGAGCAACATGTTACTTGAACAGTGTGCTGCAGGTATTGTTCATGACCAAGGACTTCAGAGAAGCTGTACAAAGGTTTGTTTGTTTTTTGCCTTCAAGATTATGCATTATACTATATTTAAATTGGATTAGGAAGTTTACCCTGCGCCTTTGTTGGGCCATTTATTTAGACTTACCAACGACAATCCGGACTTCATTGATGGACATCTTAAAGACTTGTTTGATGATTTACTGCAACGGACAGCATACACATACAAGATAATGAAAACCCTGCAGATTGACAGAGGTACAGTATGTTTGCATACAGAACAACTCTGATTTACTAAGCCTTTGTAAAATTAAATCACAGGTTATATTGACTGTCTAGACAAAGTGTCCATATTCAATCATTTAATAACTGCCACATTGTTTTTGTTGGTAGAAACACGAAATTCAGCCTTGTAGATTTTGAAATTATTTTGCTGAAGAAGATGAAATGAAGAACTAATTATTTCCTCACTGCCCACAGAGTATGAACAGCGTGATGCTGCGGAGTACCTTGAGAGGATTTTAAGGCTGACTAGTCCTAATGCAGCAGAGGTATAAAAAAAAACCAAAACCAAAACAAACTTATGGATATCAAAGAGGAAACTGTAATTTGGATGAAAGATAACACTTGTTCACAGGTTTCTCTGCATTTATGTTTTGAGATCTTCCATGGACAGCTGATGAACACCACCACCTGCTCTGGATGTAGAGCACAGACCACCAGAGATGGGCCATTCTGGCATCTTCCTCTTCCACTGGTGGATTCCTGCAATGGAGACTACAATGTGGTGAGATTATTGTATATTGAATAAAAAGCATTAGCCTTTTATTTCACCTTTTACAAGTATGCAATAGTTTTATTTGTGTGAAATGTAGAAAAAAACCTCATCAGACTATTGCCCTATTCTGGTTAATATTTAGACCTATGCTGCCATTTAAAGAAGCATGACTGAACTTTGACATATTTACTCAGTGAGGTGCCTCCTAATGACGACTAATTCAGTAACCATCTTGCCTCCTACCTGTACTCCGAGTCCTCTCCAGCCAGTTAAAGTCAGTTAAATGTTGACTGTTGTCTTCTTCTATATCATGCTCTGTCCCACTCTCTTTTCTATGCTTCCTACAATAATGTCATCTTGCTATTCATTTATTTATTTGCTGTTTTTTGCTTGTTCAAAACAACCAGTGTGTTGACATACAGTTGCTAACGTGTTGCGCAGTGCCATAAAGTGAAACTCTAATGTAAAGCGACACAGTGTCCTGGAAGAAAAAGTTGTGAAGTGCAGTTACTCAGCCTCAAAATGCTGCGGGGCAACATCGGCTCCAGGAATGTGAAAAATAGATATCAGTGTACCATCAAAACATGGTGGACACACATATTTTAAGGGTCAGAAAGGTTCATAGTGCTACTTTAAATCTCCTCCATAAACTTTGAAACACTTGATATAAAGATCTTATAAATCTATACATGCACCTTCTCTGTTTATTACTGGACTGCAGTAACTTTCATATCTTGTTGAAACTGGATTCCTTCTTGTCTTGCCAGGTCTAGTTTCAGGTCTATTATAATTCTGAGATGTTCTGATTCGGCATAAAGTGGGTTGTTTGCTTTTCAAATGCAAAAAAAAAAAGGATAAAAATATAGGATTACACTATTCCACACCTAACTCTGGCTTGAAATTGTTTAAAGATTTAATGTTTCCTCCTCAAATGGTATTTGAGAAACATGTTATGACTCTGGATTTGACATAATTTTTGACAACATTCTGACACTGAGACATCCATAGTTTAAAAACGGAGTCAGGTGCATTTCTGCAGGGACACATTGAAAACCTGTTTGTTAATCTCTACTTGCTGCATCATAAATGTGAATTAAAAATAACTTCTGCAGGTGGACTTTGGAGTCTCAACCATATAAAGAGTATGCACGTGATGTCCCCAGGGCTTTGTCGGCCATTTTGGGGTTGTCCAGCTCTGGTCCTCAAGGGCTGCAATCCTGCAGGTCTTAGATGTGTCCCTGAACCAAACACACCTGATTCCAATTAAATGACTCTCCTCCACAGCTTGTCGTCAAGTTCCTCCAAAGCAACATCCAAATCCAGCAGGACAGCTGCTTTAGTGGACAGACTTTTGACAGCCCTAGTTTACATCTACACTTCCAGCTTTCTCACCAGTAAACTTTGTTAAAAAGAAAGTTCGTACACCCATCATGAATTTGAAAACTATTAATCATTCAGTGCACATGCAGCCATTTTTCAAATTGATGGAAAACTGTTGGCTGCACCTACATTATTGTACTGTATGTATGTTGAATATTTATTGTTCTGATATTAGTATTCCAAAAGCAAATGTCTGGATTATGTGTGAGGTTTAATTTTAGATAAATGAATATATTCTGGCTGTAATGAAGGCAGAAGACAGATGTCTAAATATGCAGGATTATATAATTCTTTTGATGCATCTGAATTCTGCCTCTGTAATTTATTAGTGGAGAAAGTGAGAAGTGCACAGTGATAACACTGAGCAGATAAACTGCTGTATTGGTAGTGAAAGCTTTTCTGAGCACATTAAACCAGCTGTTAAGTGACTCACAAGGAAATGTTCCAAAGCCTCAAGTTAGCCCCTCCAGCTAAGATTTGGTGCTTAGTTCCTGATTTGATCATATTTTTCTTCTTTGATGGATGTGTGGTTTGTTTCAGTCTTATTTTCTAGCAGGTCTTTGAAACAACACATTTATCTGAGGTTCTGAATGAAGTGTGTCAAATTTAAAAATGTCTGGAAGCAAATTGCTCGACCTTTATTAGTTTTTCACCTCTTGAGATAAGTTGATTTTCTCATTAACTCAAGATAATGAGAAACATTTTTTCTACTGTAGCTCACGAAAACAAACTTATTTTTCTCGGGATAACAGGATGATCAAGGTGGGCTCAAAAGTAAGTGGTTACTGTATTAAACCTGATTTCATTGATCAGAATCGACCATGTGACCGCTGGGAAGGGCAGCAAGTCGCTGCATGTGTTTTTTAATTTATAAAAACCAATATCATTTTTATTTCACATACAGTACATACATACCTACCAATATTTATTTATGTACTTATTAATAATTCTCATACACGGCAGGATGATTTCTGGGGGGAACTTGTGGAATTTGTCTGTTCTACACCAGGGTTCCCCAATCTGTTCCTACAAGGTTCCTGCAGGTTTTCAATGTCTCCCTGCATAAACACATCTGACTTGCATTAAATGCAACAGCCCATGATGTTTGGGACAATGACTCATTTCTTTGAGGCAGGTGCATTTGTGCAGGGACACATTGAAAACCTGTACGATTGCTGCCCCTCGTAGGACCGGATTGGGGAAGCCTGTTCTACACCTTGAATGTGTGGGTTCTCTCCAGATGTCCTCTTAGAGTTGTAAAACATGCATGTTAGTTTGATTTGAGTATCTAAATTCTTGCTAGGAGTGAGTGTGAGTCTGACTGAATAACAGTATGCCTCTCTGTGTTGGTTCTGTGATAGACTAGTAGCTGCTGGAATAGGCTCCTGCTCCCTTTGATTGGAATAATCCATTAACTGCACTCTGTTTTCTTGTGATATTTAGATAAATGATCCTGTGATCATGAGAAAACAGTCATCCTTATCTCAAGATAACTGTAAAAAAAAAAAATGCAACCACGACC
>JALJCO010011180.1:0-34091 GCA_023101725.1 Atherinomorus stipes | reverse complement strand
GGCCCTGGGCCCCGGTGCTCCGGGGTGGCCCCTGCCTCCGGGGCCGGGGGACCCGGCTTGGCGCTGGGGGGGGCGGGCCGGCGGGTCGTGCCTCCTCTGGATTTGGCCGGTCCTCACGACCTGGTGACGTCTAGTCACTGCTCCGGGGGCCGGGGCGCCTCTGCTGTGTGCGTGCGGGTGTGTGTGCTGGTGGGGGTGTGTGTGTGGTGGGGCTGGGGGGTGTATCGTTGTCGTGTCTGTGTCGGGATGTGGGCATCCGGGATGTTGGTGTCGCGGGAGCGGCCGTGTGGGGGGTGTGGATTTCCCCTGTGCTTGTCCTGCGTGTGGGGCTCTGGGGGTCGCGGACGGAGCTGCGCTTTCCGCCGGGGTGCTTGGTTTTCGGCGGACCCGTGGTCATGTCGTGTCGTATCGATGTTGGGGTGTCTGGCGTGGCTGTCGGGGTGTGGGGTTTTGTCCATATCGTTCAGCTCTAGTGTGTGGAGGTGGGGGGTTGCGGGGTGGCCGGGTCTTTTCCACGCCGGGTGCCTGTCCCGCCTGGCCGCTGTGTCGGTTGGGGCTGGCCTGCGCTGGTGGTCTCGTACGGGTTGGTCTCGCGTGGTCCGGGGGCTGGGGGCGGTGGACTTGTGGCGTGGGGGGGCTGGTGGCCCCGCGGTCCCCGTCCTTGGTATGTGTGGGTGGGTGTGTGACTGGAGGGGGGCGTGAATGCGGTTGTGTGTGTGTGTGGCTGCCTGTGGGGGGGTGTGGAGATGGGTGGGTGGGTGGGGGTGCATGGATGATGGGTGTTTGGGTGCGGGGGTGGTGGTGCATTGGTGGGGTTTGTGTGTGTCAGGTTGGGGGGGGGGAGGAAAGGGGGAGAAAGAAAGAAAAAAAAAAAAAAAAAAAGCAGCTCTGCGTGCCTCTTGGGGGGTTTGCGAGGCCTGGGGATGTTGGGCCAGTGACTCTGGCCCCTCCGCCGACCCTTTCCGCTCCCGTCCCTTTTCCCCCCTCCCTGGCCTGGCGTGGCCGAGCGCCCCCAGGGGCTGAGGCTGGCCCCTCTGTGCTGAACGCCGGACGCCGGGCCGTGGGGGCGGCCATGCCTGCCCTTTCTGCCCTGGGGGGATCCCGGGAGGCAGGGGTACCTAATGCCGGTAACGGCTCTTCTTCCAGGGGGAATTCATACCCCCCTGGTCTCCCTTCCCAAGACCCCCCCCCCCCTGCTCTACCTCACACACACACACGTAGGGTTTTGGGGAGGGAGCGTGTCAAGCGGGCGTGGTGAGGGAGGGCACCAAAGTGCCTTTGCTTGCCACGTCTAGAGGCAGCCTGCTCCCCAGTTTTAACCACACTTAGACACCTAAACACATAAAATAACAACAGCTCACAACCACTTCTGAGGGCGGGCCATATAGTGTGTGGTAGGAGGGAGGGGGCCGGTTGGGGGGGACATGCCCCCTACGCGACCCCACTCCCGGCATGACTTGGCACTGCCCCTCAGTTTTAACTGCAAACAACACACATCTTACACACACAGTCATGAGTGGGGGGTGGGGGGGGGACAGGGGTCCTTTCATACCCCGGTCTCCCGGGCGCTACTGGGGGGAGGGGGGGCAGTGGCTACTTCATGCGCCAGTGGTTAAGGCTGGCTGCGTTGCGGGGGATCTGCTGGCCTGGGGGATGCCTGGCCTGCTGCGTCCGGGGGTGGGGGATGGGGGGGTGGGTGGTGGGGGGAACGTGTTGGGGGCTTGGAACTCGCGGCTCCTTCCCCGGCCCGAGCTACCACTCAGGAGGCACGAGGGCATGGGCAAGAGAGAGGTGGGTATGTGAGAATAATGAATGAGAGTGTGAAAGAGGAAATGTGGGAGGGAGGAACTTGGGCTGGAAGAGGGAGGAGATGTGGGTAAGTGGTTGGAGGAAAGGGGGATGGAGGAAGGAGTGGCATGCTCGTGAGTGTCTAGTAGGGATGGTCGTGAGGGGCTGAAGGAAGGAAGGGCGGGAGTGTGATAGGTCAGAGGGATGGGCGGGGCTGGACATGTAAGGGGGGACTGTATGGGGTATTGGGGGTATAGGGAGGTGGGGGCGTATGTGTGGGGTGGTGGGGAGGGGTTGGTGCAGTTATGTGGGGGGAGTGCATGTGTGTGTTAGAGAGTATGAGGAGGTGGGGGTAGATGTGGACGGTAGAGGGAGGAGAGTGTTGGGGGTGGAGAGAGGAGTGAGTGTGGGTATGTAAGGTCGGAGAGCGGAGTGGGTGGGTGTATGCGTGTGTGGGGGGGGTACACAGAGGTGTTGGGTAGGGCTGGGCGGTGTGGGCGGAGGTTCGTGCCTTAACTAAGCAGAATGAGGAGTGTGTGAAGGATACAGATATTAAAATGGCGTGCAGTTTTGGTTTTAATCGGCAAAAACGTGTAAAGAAAAGGAAAATAAGAAATGTTATCTTATGATTAGAATTATATATTAAATATAATCACTTATTATACGGCTCTTTAGAATGCTGTTGAATGCTCCGCTGACTTGAATGTCTCTCCCCGACTGCTCCAGCGGTCATTATTTTAGTATAATGACCGCTGTAACAATATAATGACCGCTGTCAATAGCAACAGATTTTTTTTCTTTTTTTAACCTGTGGTCTTGCGGTGATCCCAATATCCCTGCACACATCACATGTAGTCCGTTCACTACAGCAAGCGAGCACGTAGCGTACACCCCCTAACTGAAAATGGATGACTTCCCAATTAATTTGAATGTCTTCAGCGAGTGTGGAGATTTTGAGCGCTGGGTCCCCAGGCCGAGTTTAAGGATTCACCCTCCCCAAAAACAAAAAAGACAAAAAAAAAAAAAAAAGACCAGTGGTAAGACGCATACAGCTAACAGCATATAAGGAAATGTCCAGTTCAACCTAGAGAAATAGCCAATGCTGGCCAAATTCCAGCCGCCATGGCTCAACTAGCAAACGTTGCTAAGCAACAGGTGCCCTAACTGTGGGGAACTATTTGATTCTTAGCGTAAAACAGAACAGCAGAGGAGGAAATGTCAGTTCAACATACAGGAATAGGTGGTACAAGCGCAAATTCCAGCCACTGTCATCAACTAACAAATGTTGCTAAGCAACAAGTTCCCTGACCTGGCCTCGACTGCGGGGAACTATTTGAATCTGAGCGTAACACATCAGAAAGTTATTTGACCTCGCAAAAATAGAAGACTACATTTATTTCTTTGCAAGTAGTCAGAGAATAAGCGGAGGCCATGTTTGGAACGCAGGTCGTTATGGGGAAATACTTACCGACAGCGCGAATGCAGACCCTGACGCCCTGCGTTCCATACATTATCCCTTACTTAATGTACAAAAAACATTTAGGTGCATACCTGACGACAGAGGTAACAAAAGATTTCATTTATTGAGAAAAAAATAAGCTTGAAAATACTTGGATATATAAAATATAACCATGTTGGTTTATGGCATATAAGGAGCAACAATGGTAAAAGGCAAGTTTGAATTCTGACTTAGATTTGCAAGTTTTTAAGGGGGATAGCCAAAAAAAATGTGACTATCTTCTTTCTTTGTTGCAGTTCTGTCAGGCTAATGTCAGAAGTCTTTCACTCACATAATCATTCTGACTGTCTGCATTGACTGTTTGCCTCATTCTTGACTGCAAAACATGGGAATTCACTGCAGTTTGACAACCGTCCGCCAATGTAAGATGCCCAAAAGCTTCAAAGTAGACATGAGCGGACCAAAGAGAATCCCCGAAACACTCAGACTTGACTAGAACTAGTCAAAGAAAATACTCAAAACTGATTTTTTAAGAGTGTCCAATAATAAGCAACTACTGTATATGGTGCTGGTAAAAGACACGCACACACACACACACACAAAAACGCAGTCAAATATTTGGAGAAAAAAAAAAAACATTTCCATCATTGCTGGAGTAGCTGCCAAAGAAATATGAGCAACAAATTCAGATAAACTAAAACTGAGGACAGTGAGTACTGGATCATAACAGAATGTTGATTTCAGGACTTCCTATCTCAGCAGTGCAAGTTTGCAGTTTAAAAAGTATTAATTTAAATATATTATTTAGTGTATTATGGATATTATATTTTCATATTTTGAATTTTTTTGTCTATTCATGCAAACTTGATCATATTCTGCATCAAATACCATCTGAAAAAAATAAGTGTACATAAACAATGACTAGTTTGTTTCAACGAACAAAACTCAATCTTTGCCTCATGGCAACTTAGTCTTAAGATGAAACTTTTAAAGAATACAGTGGTTTTGAAATTAACTGAAAAATTAGAAAATAATTTAATTTATTCCAGGGGGAAATTGCATCTTGGAAATTGAGGGATAACACATGTGGCTTCAGTCATGCAGTGGAGCTGGTAAGCTCTGCCTCCCTCAGGGTCTGAGCATGGGTTGAGCGATATTGACATACACTCTAACATATGCTATTGTGCCAAGGAAGCAGCTTATCTCAACCTCTCTGGCTCACAAAAGGATGTGGGTCATGCTCTGGTGGTACTGGAAGTACTGGTCCATGAAACCTTGAAGCATTCAAATTCTTAAAGGGGAGGAAGATGCCCAAAACTGTAAGTAGTGAAATGACTCTATTACACCACACTCCTTCTGAAAATGAGATAATTACACGATCATTATTGAAGCTGGTGAGCTTTGCTGGTCTTCTGCAGTCCATCATGAGGAATGCACGTTACATCAGTGTATAATAGCATGTAGTGATACTGTATTCCAGTTAAAAGTGTGATCTTTTCTTTCTTTGTACTTCTATTTTAGTGAGGACAGTCATTGTCATTGATCCCTAGCCCCTTACCCTAAAGGGTGATTTATAATTGTTGGTAAAGTGCCTCTCCATCATCTCCGACCACACAAAATATTTTTTCAGTGTCTGTCATCAAGGGACAACGGAGATGGCAAGGGCTGTGAATGGTCTATCACAACGTAAACACTGGCAGCGCCATTTTTAAAACACCGCCTAGCCTATGAAGATGCAGAGAGACGCCAACCAAAGAATGTTTGGCCGAAGAAGTGTGGAAATACCAAAATCTCTCCATTGTCTCCATTTTTGCATAAAAAGTATCTCTGTTTCAATGTTATTCAGCTGCAGCAACAACAGTCTCTCCTCACAGCCCTTGTATTGCTTACTGTAACCGGAAGCAAGATAACCACCGCGGTTACCGACCACTGGCATCATGGGATTAGGCTAGTCTTGAGTAGTGACCCCCATTGATTGGGCATGAAATTGTTCTCCATATCCAGCAGCATTATGGAGAACTAAGGTTCGAAGGATCATCGTGGTTATGCATTTGGATAATGCATTATGCAGTCAGAGAACTATTCTGTAGCCTTAACCCTAACCAACCATAACCAAAACCTAATTCTGACCTAAATTCTAAAACCAAATCTTAACACCCAAAAAGCAGTCTTTCTACATGACGACCAGCCAAAAAGACCTCACTTTTGCAGTTAAAAACACAAAAAAGTCCTCAAATACAAGAACACACACACACACACATTCTCTATGGCTGCAACACAATCAAGAAATATGAATGGTTTTGTAACTATCAATTATTTACTAATTAATCCTCAAATAATGTGGTGCCTTTCTATCCACCATCAATCACTGCAATAGTACATTTTAGACAATGAAAATTTCTGATAAATCCCTCATTTTAGCTGAAATGTCATGAGGAAAAATCACAAGACAGGTGCCATTCATTTCACCATGTTAAGATTTCTAAACAACAAGTAGGGTAAAAACTGGATGCTTTGTAGATAAGCTCAACATCCTGTTGTGAATGGAACACAAGGGAAAACAATTAGGATAATAAACTATAAATATAAGAAGTTCAAGTATGAATTCATTGGCAATTTCAAAATTTGGGCCCTATTCATAAGGGGGTACACACACATATCCTAAAATCATGTTGTTGCCTATGACAACAGGAACATTATCTAATCAGATCTTTTAGTAATTTCCATTGTAAACAACACAAGTGTTTCAGTTAAAATAAAGATACAGGTACAGGATGTGGTCGACTGCAAAACCCATTTTACAATAATTTTTTAAAGAAAAATAAATAAATGAATGAATAAAAAACAAAACTTGTCTTTTACAGCAACTTGACTAATTAAGTTCTTTTGATCCCCTGCTGCTCTTTTGGTAAAGACGTTGTTATCCTCTGATCACATTGCAATCATATTAATTTCCTTTGGGGATTATATAGTAGCCTACTATATATTCAACAATCTTTTAAGTGCATGTGTGCATCTCAAATAACATTAACTAAATTAAAGGCTTTAAACAGAGCATTGTAGAGCTTATAGTGAGAATGAATCTCTAGATAGACAGCAAGTAAATAAAAATTCAGGTCCAGGTATTTTATGTTTGTTCCTATAGCTTCAATCCATTTCAGCAGAGAACTCCCTTTTAAACAGGAAGAGACCCCCAGCAGGACCAGACTCAGGGAGGGCACAGCAGTCACTCCCGGCTTGTAGCCTAAGATCACAGCTGAGTGAGTCACAGCAGAACAAAGGTAGGTAAAAATGTTCACGTATGCTGCTTGATGTGGAACGGTGTTGGTTGTATTCAGGCAACAATCCACTGCTATTACAGTGACATGAATCTCTGTTTGGGAGAAGAAATCATTTTGTTTGGAATGTATTAAGGAAATATATTTTAATCATAAGTTGAAAACAAATTGCACGCTGCAGGAGGGATGATAAAGCACTATCCAAAGCTCTGTACGCGTGTGCACAGGATGCTTATGAAAACTAATCTCTAATTTTGTCTTATTATTACAATATATTATGGCTTCCCTATTATTGAAAACATGTCTAATGTGCTTTAGGGTTTTATTTTCCTGTATCCCCCTCAGCAGTTTGCCACTACTTTAATTCATTTTTCAACATTCATGAGAGCTGAATCTTTTTCTCCTTTCTTTTCCGCTGTAATGATTTCTTAGCCTTACTGGGCCACACTCTTGCTCAGGAAGGATCGCTCACATACATACATACATACATACATACATGTGTATATACAGTATATATATATATATATATATATATATATATATATATATATATATATATATATGAGGAGTTCTTTTGCAAAAACAGTTAACCACCAGTTAACCACCATTTAGAAAAGAAAACGGAGTAAACTGCTTTTTGTCGCTGTTGGGTAGAAACCTCCTATCTCCATTTAACATCATCATCATCAGTATTTTAGCCTAGCTAGTGTGGCTAGTCTGGTTAATGTTACAAACAACTGTGTAATATGTACATATATGAGTTTTCTTCTCCGAGTCCTGTTGCTCTCCGGAAGTTGCTATTGTTGTTTGATTCGGTATGTAATGACGTACAGCTCTCTAACCCTTTTCTCTGGCCCTTCCTCAGCAAGTCAGCATCTGGTGTCCCTCGCTTTGATACCCCCTATCCCTCGTTATGTCTTCTACCCCTACATGCAAAGAGGAATTGGGACACCACTTCCTTCATCGGAACGCACAAAATTTAGGGGGTAGGGCTAAAAAGTCGGGCTAGTGGGTGTATTGTGACACACCCTTTGTCTTCAGGAGCAGAAAAAAACCCTCTACTTTTCTGTTTGAACTTCACTCCTCATAGCTTCATTAATCTTGGGGTGTAAAGGGTTTTTTTTCTCAGTTTTTTTTTCCCTCAGGAATTACTTCTGAAACCTGACAACCCTCATAAAAAAAAACCCATATGGACAGACAACAACACCAGTGAAACCATATACCAGCTCAATGCTAAACATTAGCCTATAACTTGTCATTTACTTATCAGGGGTCTCTGTGGTACCACTTGTACTTCAAACTCCATATCAGACTCTGGGTCAAGCTACAGCTCGGTAACAGGGTAATCAATATTATTCCGTTAATCGGAGTCCGATCATCCAACATTGTTTACAAATATCTACTGTGTATATGTGAGTGCAAAGGCGGTGTTGCACAAAAGTCTGTTACCCTTCAGAATCTGTTTCAGGGCGGCATCATGAAAGGGACAGACAAACATGTCGATTGGTCAGAAGCTTTGGTGGTTCAGTGCAGTCAGGCATTTTACTTCTGTGTTGGACGAGACAAATGAAAAAAAAAACTATTTAAACACCAAATTAGTTTTTAGTGGTGAAAGGAGCATATTTATATATGCCTGTAGTTGACTTTTGGAACGTATGAAAAGCATGATACAGCACCTGCTAAGTTTTCAGTCATATACTTATATAAAATATACTTTATTCATATAATGACTATATCATGTAAATTTAGTATATATGAAGTTTATTTCAGCACTCTATAAAAATATATAATATCCCTCTCTGTTTATTTTAAACCAACACCAAATGCTCCTCCATAATCCACACACTGAAAATGCTAGGTTTGCTGCAACAGAAATAAGAAAAGAAAAACAAATGGAACATTTCAGATGCTGGTTTTTGGTCTTGCTTGTTAATTAGGTATGCATTTCACTCACATTTTCTTATGAAGGATGCCATCTGCATATATTACACATAATGTTTCGAGTTCCACGGCCTCACTACTTACCAACAAAAATTAAAGAGCAAACATGCAAGTCATTAGAAGAGTAATATGCATTAAAAATGTTAAAATGTTTTTTTGTTACCTCCCTTCCTAGTCAGATGTGTTTACTTTAATCACACATTGATTGAAAACATCTTTGAGAGAACACCAATTAATAACAATCTAATTAGCGTCATAATGTTTGGTGGTAGAATAATTTGACTGAGAGCATAACTCACTAAAAGGACTAAGCGATGGAGGACAGCATCATTCAGCAGATGCCTCTGGTTATACTGGTAATGGTTTCTTTTTCATTTTTGAACTGTTAAATTTAATTCAGGGAAAGCATTTAGCTCATGTTATTGGGAAATAGTTATGTAATAAAGTTCTTATTGTCACAACAGTTTATGCTGTTTATGATTTCGAGCGCTCCTTTAAAACAATACAGTTTACAAGCCAAATCCACATTTATTTAGTATTCATGTTTGTAAACCCCCCCCCCCACACACACACACACGCACACACACACAGTGTGGTTTTCTATCTCCGTGGGGTACATCCATTGACATAATGCATTCCCTAGCCCCTACCCTAAACCTAACGCCCATAACTGATTGCCTAAACCTAACCCTTGCCCTAATCCTAACCAAAACCTAATTGTAACATAATCTCTAAAACCTAATCTTGACCCTCAAAACGGGGTTTGGACCTGTGGGGAACGGGAAAATGTCCCCACAAAGGCAAAACGTCCTCATGGTGATGGTAAAAAACGGGAAATGGTCCCCATAGCGTAAACACGCCTACACAACACACACGCACAATGACACACCTGTCTATATATATATATATATATATATATATATATATATATATATATATATATATATATATATATATATATATACATAATATATATACATACATACACATACACACACACACACACACACACACCCACACACCCACACACACACACACACACACAGCAGGGGGAAAAGTATTGAATACGTAAACTTTTTTTCCTCAAAGTATATTTCTAGTAGAGCTACTGACATGAAATTTTCACCAGATGTCGCAAAAAATTATTGCAAAACACACTGAAGACATTGGTGCCAGGTGCATTTCTAAACTTCTAAAAGCTAAAAGTTCTAAAAAGTGCCATTATCCAGAAGTGGAAAGAACACGGCATCGTCATAAACTAGCCATGGCCAGGTGCTCCTCGCAAGATTTCAGACAGAGGAGCCAGAACAATAATCCGAAAGGTTCTCCAACAGCCCAGGACCACTCGTGGAGAGCTTCAGAAAGACCTGGAATTAGCAGGTACAGTAGATTCAGAGAAAACAAGAAGAAATTAACTCAACCGCCATGGCCTTCATACATGCACACCACACAAGACTCCATTTCTGAAGAAAAACATGTTGATGCTGGTTTGAAGTTTGTAACACAACATCTTGACAAACCCATGACATTCTGGAAAACAGTCTAGTCAGATGAGACCAAAACTGAACTATTCGGATGTCAAAAGATAAAACATGTTTGAAGGAGAAATGGCACCACATTTTACCCCAAAAACACCATAGCAACAGTGAAGTTTGGAGGTGGGAACATCATGTGGTGGCTGTTTTTCAGCATGTGGTACTGGCAGACTTCATATCATTGAAGGAAGAATGAATGGAGAAAAGTAGAGGGACAATCTTGACCAGCTGCTGAAGATGAAAAGAGGCTGGATCTTTCAGCAAGACAACCATCCCAAGCACACAGCCAAGGAAACACTCAACTGGTTTCAGAAAAAAGAAAATAAAGCTGCGAGAATGGCCCAGTTAATCACCCCACTTGAAACCAATAAAAAAATCTTTGGAAAGAACTGAAGATCCGAGTTCACAGAAGAAACCTTGAAGGCAGTTTGTGTGGAAGAACGGGCCAAAGTTACACATGAGAAATGTTCTCCATACAGGAGGCATCTGGAGGCTGGAATCGCCAACAAAGGCTTTTGCACTAAGTATTAAATAAATTTCAGTAAGCGTATTGAATACATATTGCCCGTGTCATTTCACTATATTACACATAACTTAATTTATGGACATAAAAGTCTGGATTTCTTTGTATGTTTGCAATAATTGGGTTTTAGCCGACATCTGGTAAAAAATTCATGTCAATGGATCAACTAGAAATATATTTTCTGAGAAAAATGTGGATGTGTTCATTACTTTTTTCCCCTCGCTGTGTATATATATATATATATATTGACAACATCAAAAAGATCAAATTAAAAACTTTTCACTCTAAAAACTCCATATTAAAGACAGGGTGGATGATGTTTTCCAGGAGCATTTTTTACTATATTGCTTAAAGTCTTCTTCACATCCCAATTGCAGACAATTAATCAAATGTTCTGACACAAAAATAAAAATAAATAATCCTCTGTGGAACGTACTGGACTGGAAAAACCCCATCCAATGAAATGAATTTCATTGGATGGGGTTGCGAATGGTCTGTACTGATTGATTGAAGGATTATTTTGTCCATCAAACTCGACTGCCATTAGCTGTGCCTCCACTCCTCGGCACATGCGGTTGCAACTCACCATGAGCGTCTCAGTGGAGACGAACGGAGAGGAGCATGGCTGCTCGCTGCTCTTATCTATGCTGCTGTTTGCTCTTAACTCATTGACTGCCAGACTTTTTCCAAACAGAGTGCTCCATATTGCCAGGATTTTTAAGCATTTTCCCTGATTTTTGGAGATCCACAGAATATTGTGTACTATATGCAAACACTGAATGTACCAAAGGAAAGCTTATACTCCCTTCTTTTATCAGAAAAAACATTTGTTTCTAGCTTTTTCCATTCTTTAGTAATCTGCAGGAGTTTGTTGCAGCGAAAATGCCTGTTTCTGACCAAAAAGCTGCGAAAACGAGCTTTAAATGCTGCAGTGCGCTTCAAGTGGAAAAGTGTCTTTGATGCCAATATTTTTTTACTTTAGTAACACCTTCATCATCTGAACAGCTGTTTACTTCTATGAAACAACAAATACAACACTGAGAAAGGAGTTTTGGTGGCAAAATAATTATTAACTATTTACTAAATAAGCCACAAGAAGTTTGTTTCACAACATCACATTTGGCAGAAACGCCTCTATTGAGCACACTTACTCTGCTGACCATGCTGCTGACCCGTGCTGAATACACAGACACCACAGAAGTACACTACTATCCTCTAAATGTAAGGCTTCAAAGCTGTCAAAATATCCATAAATACTATCAGGATGAGAGACTTTTTTTCTTATGGACCCTATTCACCGCTGTAACAAAGCACCTCCGTGTCCAAATTCAGCTGTTTTTTTCTGGATAATGCAAAATTCGGATTTTAATACAGCATGAGTGAAAATTTTGTTCGTTATTTGTTAATGGACTAAAAAAATTGATGTGTTATTTCACATATTAATCTATTTGCATTAGCACGTTAATTTTGACAATTAGAATAAGAAGTACCAAATTTCTTTGAGGGAGGGAAGGTAGGTAGGTTGGTAGGTACAGTAGGCTAGCTATAATACCCATGCATGAACTGATGTCAAAATCCACATTAAATGCATCAACATTGTAGACTTTCTGTATATACATGTATTCAGTTTAGAAATAATTTTCCCAAACATTGTTCTCATTTTCAGTGACTATTTGCAAGTGAATGAAATAGACCACACAGAAAGACACTAGTTGTAACAGAAATGCATATAAGCTGCTGTTCCTGAGTGTTGTTACAACTATAAATGCAAACCTATAATATTGGTCTTCAAATGGCTGAACATAAAGATAAATGTAGATTAAAAATAAGAATTTAAATTTATGATTCATACTTAAATAAAAAAAAATGTAACACTCAAACCAAGATGTAGCGCTTATGGTAATATGCAGAGATACGAGGTTGTGAGAAGCACATATGTATGCTCAAATAGTGCTCAGGCTGGAGACAGCCTTGCCCTTTTTATTCTCGACACCCTTTTCAAACTGAAATACCAAGGTAGCATATGGAAACAGACCATTGCAGACCATTGATTATTTCATGCAATACTGTGCAAACATGCAACAAGAAAAATGAAAATAGACATTTATGATGCAGTATCACTTAAATATGAATGTATGTACTCAGACTGGCTACTGAAAACACTGTCCTAGTTACAGAGCTGCATAGGTTTTCATTACTCGGCATGGGTGTCCACTATACATTTAACTTTCTCTCAAAATATCATTTAATACTTTTGTTTGCAACTTTATGAATAAAGCATGTCTTCCATGTCGGAATTGCACAATCACAAAGGAAGAGCATGGTTTAGTATGCTCAAGTAAATGCCTGAAATTTACTATAAACCCATTTCAGTCATACTGATCGTGTATTCACATCACGAGTTTCTCAGCTCTGGTGGTGTCATTTTACGAATCTGTCTTTGACAGTAGTCGTATAAATACACTCCGTTTTGTGTAATCCACGGCTGATAGATCTTAAAAGTGAAGACGAGAAACCGGTTGTTATCCAGCAGCAGTCATGTGACATTTTGATACTTATTGAAAGAAATACAGGATTATAGAAAACTGAAAATTAGCTCTGTCAACGTATCAACATAATCATATCCCATACTAGCTTTTTCCCATGACTATAGTAATCATGTAGCCAGTGCTCAAATTACACAGGGTAACTTCCCCAAGTCACACGCTTGCACAGTTAAAACCAGGGTTACTGCCAAAGTAATTCTGCTACCACTGTATGCAGCTGATACGATCAGAAGCATCTCATATGGGGACAGAGGGTTCTTTTAACAACCACAAAAAGCAGCAATTTATGTGGTCGCTGTTTGGACGGCTCACAGCACACAACATACAAACAATGCTGGTCTAAGAAACAATCACCTGCTTAATTCAGAGAATTTAATGTATTAAATGAATAAAAATGCACAATGCTAACAAGTTAATGCTTTTATTCAAATTCAAGAAACATTAGGAAGCTCAAGGAAAATTAAATTAAATATAGCCTGAAAGTGGACTGTTTTCCAGAAATCCCCCTTTGTGTCTCTGGCGAGCTTTTGGGGGGAAATTCATCTGCTTTTAAGGGGAACTGAACTTCCTTTAGCTTCCTTTAGCCTCCCTTAGCTTAGATGCCCAGGGATTATGGATCCTGTAAGCAGCTGAGGAATTGCAATTGGATTTGAGTCCAACAGTACATCCTGGCTGGCCATTATGTTATTTCAGCATTCCCGAGTGTTGTATTTAATGTATGACTTGTAATGAGGTTGTTCCTGTATATGCTAATGTGTGCTCTTAGCTTAGGGACTCACTCTCTGATACAGAATCATGTGCCTCAAGAAATATCTATTTTGTAAGTAAGTAAGTAAGTAAACTTTATTTGTACAGCAC
This sequence comes from Atherinomorus stipes, assembly GCA_023101725.1. Lineage (NCBI taxonomy): Eukaryota > Metazoa > Chordata > Actinopteri > Atheriniformes > Atherinidae > Atherinomorus > Atherinomorus stipes. The sequence goes on along the minus strand of JALJCO010011180.1, from coordinate 20,163 downwards.
TTTTCACAGACAGGAGTCACAAAGTGCTTCACATGATAACATAAAAACAATACAAGCAAGAACAAGTAAAATACAGTAAAAGGTAAATAAATAGGTTAATAAAACAATTAGCTATATTACCCATGTAATATAGGTGGAAGGCTTGTAAAGGTGGAAGGCTTGTGAAAACAGGTATGTTTTTAGCTGGTGTTTAAAGGTGTCCACTGAGTCCAGAGAGCGCAAGGACAGAGGGAGTTCATTCCAGAGACGGGGCGCCACCGCTTTAAAGGATTTTGTGTCCAAATTTAAGTGTGTATTGCAGCAAAAAAGCTGTATAAGGAATTTATGGAGACAGCGCTGACTTAAGTGGTTCTCTCATACTCCTACAGCCAGCTTCTGTGTTCAGAGCTATTTAAACTGGCTTCAAAAGGGAGCTGGAGTAGCTCATCTATGCTGGTATTTTGACCAAAACATTTAAAGGTATAGTCCGAAGTCCCATCACCATTTCTGTTTGCAAACAACAGTATTCAAACTAAGCGCCCCTCCCTCTCAGGCTAATGGCCGCCTCGTTCTTCAGCCCATTCAGCTTCAAGCTTCTCCTTCAGAGCTCAGAAGCGGGTGAAAGCCAAACTAATACTATTCCAACATGCACTCTCTCAAGCTCTTACCTTTTTGTTGGGTGCATCTGCCTTTTCCTTTCTTTCCTTTTTTTTTTTCCTTCGAGAGTTCGAGTGACTGGCGTCTGCTCCAATCATGAGCTTATTTCCACACAGCGTCATGCTCTTAGCTCTGTCATTGGCTGGTGATACAAAAAGAAATCTCCACCCCAGAAACGTCCCAAACACACCAAAACAAAACGAAAGAGCTAATTACAGGCAGGGGGAGAGAGAGTTGCATTCAAACGCACCACTGCACGCGAGTGGTGGTCCAAATGGGCGGTTTGAGATGGATCTCACTTGCACAAGTCTAACGTTTGTTTTCAGGGAGGGAACTTTGGACTCTACCTTTAAGTAATAACTCTTAAGGAAATGTATGCCCTTAATGTTTATGAAATATTGTGTTTACATCACTGCAGTCACGGCTATAGGGAAAAATATGCCTCACATCAAATCTCAAACTGGAGAAATTGACTCCAAGGGGGTAGCATGAGGGCCTGATGTCCATAAGCAGGTCCTGGACTCAGAGCCCAGCACCACGCAGCCCACCCAGCATTTGCCAGAGAACACCAGGGTTGGCAGGTTGGCCATGAACTTGATGTCAAGCTCTGCACAAGTTTGCTAATTACCCAGTGATTGGAGTCAGGTGTTGCAGCAGGGAAGCATGGTGATCCCTGGACTAACATGCCCGTTCACCAGACCTGAATCCAATCCAGCACCTCTGGAACATCATGTAGTTCCATCCACATAGAGTGTGTGTTTGTGGATGTGTCCCTGTTTAGGGATAGCTTTTGTTACTGCATGAGGGTTTTTAGTGGGTCCTGCTGGACCAAAAATACCTTCACAGGTGGTTTTCTGCATGGAAATGTTTGGGAACCCCTTAAATGACTTTTACCTCATCACATCAGGTGAAACTGCTGTGGAACTCTCTCTTTACTGTTACAGCAAATATTCATATCAGCACATTATATTTATATTAAACTGACATCTTAATTATTTGCTGACACTATGACACTTGCATTATATAAATATACTGTAAATGCACCAGTCCACTTTTGCAGGGTTCCTATCCAGTTCCAATATCTAGAATTTGCATATTTGCTGATGCTCATGTTTTTTTATACTAAATCAGTTCACATGAACATTACTGTGATTATCATCACTGTTGCTGTTATCGTGTAAGGTTTCATTAGGCTGTCGTAAACCACTCCTCACTTCTTAAAGGGACACTGTGTAATCGGGAGCAGCTCCCTCGTACTTTTCATGCTGCATTCGCGTGAAACCGGGCAGACCGACGACAGCCGATGCATGTAAAGTTATCACCGGCCTCTATGTGAAGATGTGATCCGTCAGTTACAGTGACATCAGTCCACATCTGATTTGTTGTCATGGCAATGTCGTATTGTTTTCCCTGACCCATGTTTTACCGTCTTTCGCTCGGCTTCATTGATTCATTGAAATCTGGTTCGTTACCAACGGCCGTCTGCCCGACTGCACATGAACCCAGCATCAGTGAGACGCTGGTTTCTCCCCACCCCACTGCAGCGCGGTGACTTTTCAAAGGCGTTACCTCGAACTGAGCTGAAAACTCCTGTGTGTCCAGTGAGTTTCTGTGTTTTCCTACTAACACACTTCTCCTGAATGCAAAAAACATGGCGATACGACATGCCAGCCTCCACCGAGCCGCCCCGCTCGATGTGTAAATGAATGATACGAACGGCAAATTTAGAACTTAGAGGAGCACTTCAGTTTGTTGATGGGAGTGATTACTGATTAATGAAAAAACACTTTTAGACAAAATAATCAGTCTTTGTAAATAAATAACAGGAGAACTTACACAATATCCCTTTAATAAGAGAACCTAATGATGAATAAAATTAATCTTTTAAAAGATTTCCAAATAATTTAAAAAAGAAAAAAAAAACTAATGAAAAATGGAGGTCATGTCTGTAGCTGCTTTATAATCTTAATAAAAACAAAAGTATTAATTTCTGATCACTTATCAGGTTTCTTTTCTTTTTTCCTTTTTTTACATTTAAGATGCATTATTACAAATTCCTGAAAGCTGACGATTTTCTCTGTAAACTTGTCTTTTTTTTAATAGGCTGGCCTTGGTGGGTTCAGCATTCTCAGAAGATTACAGAGTTATTTTCACAAGGACCACTAGCACACCGCTTTATGATTCAGCCTGCAACTGCAGAGTGACAGACAAGCAAGATCTAGTGACTTTGTGTTGCCTTTTATCAGAAAATTTGAAGCTTCTTGAATGGAAGTCAGAGCCAGCAAGCTTTAAACATCACTCTAACAGGTAACTTCTACATGCTTAATGTTTAGAGCCTGGTAACTTTGTCCATTTTTTAACCACAAAAAAAAAAGGGGGGGGGGGGGGGGGGTCGTTTTTCAAAAGGTCTGCTGGTCTGTAATATGAATTCAGTGCAGGAGTGTTTTGGAACTGCAAGCCATGTAAAAGCCAGCAAGAGCCGTTGCTTTTGTGGAAAAAAAAAAAAATAGAAGAAATGGTCGTATCAGACTTGATAAATCATCGAAGTCAACCTTTTCCAAACTGTAAGTCCTGACGCCCATGGAAATCCAACAATTATTTCAGGGGATTGCCAGATCATTGGAAATATATAAATAAACAAAATAAAATAATCTTGAAGGTTGTGGGCATCACTGATCGAAGTAATAACATACTTTTGAATTAAGGTTCTCAAAAACTGATTTATCTTTCAAAAAATAAAGGAGGGTTTTTTTTTTAGTGACTCAAAGATCAACTATAAGCTTAGCTTACCTTTAGACTGTCTGCTGCACAGCCTGGGCAGTTTATCTGTTGCCTTTGTGGCAAGGTACGCAACAGAGGGGCCTGAGCAGGATTTGATCCCAGGAGAGAGTCATGCATGCTGACCATTCGGCGCAAAGTGACATCACTGTGGCCAAGTAGCCAGGGCACATGATCAGTCGGAGAGCATAGTGACAGGACCTCACACTGTCACACCTTCAAAATAACAATTGGTCTACAAAAACAATAAAGTGGACAAACGATGCCAAACCTCCATTTACAATTTATGGGGAGAACGCATCAAGTTTTAATAGAAATCCAAATCACTTTCTTAAATATGGTAAAACTGAAAACTTGCTCTTGATGGAGAATGCATTCTTCAGGAGTACCAATTTAATCCCGTCATTAGCATCATACTAATTTTATTAAATTACTTTATATTTCTGATAGAGTTGTGGTCTGCTACTACAAAATTGTTGAAAAATAATAAATGGTGCATTTTAAGAAAGTATAGATTAAAATGCTTGCAGAAATACAGTTGAGGTTTTGAGACCTCAGCTGCATAAACAATCCAGTTCTTATTCTCATATCTAACCCTGAATGTTTAATAAGCTACTTAACATCATCAGACTTGTAGATCAAGGAGTTAATGGTCAATGTTGTATCAAGACTAAGGGATTTTATTTTCTTCAGGGCTGGCAAATAAAAAGGTTATACTTTATTCTGAAAAAGTTTAAGTTGTACACCTCCTCGTTTTATTGAGTTGAATAATTGAAGAATTTTTTGCTATTTAAATTAAAATCCAGCCCCCTCTCCCTATGTAGCACATAGCTGCCTGATGCGTCGTTTTTCCAAACGTCATGCAGCGCCTTGTTTGCAGACCGAGTGCATTTTCCATTTTTCCATGCAGCACAGTTGTTTCATGCTGTTTCAAGGGGTAGAGAGGGGAGTTTATTTGCATATGTGCAAATCTCAAAATACTAAATGAGGCAGCAGTTTAGCGTGACATTAAACCCATTCATAGACATGGATAAGGCAGGAACATTCTCAATGGAAAAACATACATTATGCAATCACAATTTAATAAATACAATTATTAATGCCAGTGAAAATCTTAATGAGCACCACTTTTTTAGTACTTTACATGTTCATGCATTTAAATTTTTCCTTTCTGAAAACAAATAAATGATCTGATGGATAAGAGTTAAAATATTTGAAGCTTGGTAGGCAAGCAATAATACATTTAAAATTGCAATTGCTTTAGTATAAAACAGACAGCAATTATTTTGCTGAAAACAAATCTAAATAAGATTAGGTCCATGGAGCCTTTTTTTCCCCAACAGACTTGTGTCCAAAGAATAGGTGTCATAGAATTAAAATTATGTGTATGCATAAAGGGGATGCTACAAAGCTTAACCACTTAAAAAATATATATATAACCCTTTATACATATTCCCTCCATCCTCTTTGGTTAAGTGCACATAAAAAAGATATAATAGAAACCAAACCAAGAAGAATCACATACAGTATTGTAGCATGTATTTATAGTCATTGAGACCAGTTAGAGGAAATCTGCTGCAAAATGTGATTTTATGAGCCACATTTCATAATAGCTATAAAATTGGATACAAATTAACAGAGGAAGCAGAAGGTTCTGTAGCTGTAGCCAATTTCATTTCTAGAAACACATTCACATTACACAGTTTCTCACCTCTTGCAGATTTCAGCAGAGAGCCATTTCTGCCTTCAATTTGTCAGATAGGTAGCTGTTAAAAGTTACTCATTGTCTCTAAAAGGACTGCACAGCACATTTATGTAGAAGGGCCGGTTCACCTGGAACATCCTAAGGGCAAACCCATTATTTCTGGTAATGGATCTCTGACTGAGACCTGTTCTTGAGGATTTTTCCATAAAAACCTATTATAAAAAATCTCCACTCCTCTATGAATTCACAATGGATGTATTGTGCGTACTTAGAGACATCAGGTGTGCTACGGACTATGTGATGTCTTAGGTGTCTTTAAAGCATAAACATGCAGGAGTTAATTAGATTAAAACAAAAACCAACTCACTTGTGCCACAGGTGAAATCCTGGAGTGAGAAGCAATGTGACACATTTTTGATCTAGAAAACAGTTCCAAGCAGCTTTTAATGAAGAATCAGACCTTTCATGAAACAAATGTCAAACGCTGCTCCTAAATATCAAAAGATTCAGTTTATACCTCATACTATTTTGTTGTTTGGGTTTTAGTGGGTACATAATAGAAAGAGGTCTTTTAACATGCAAAATTGATTGGTTTAAATGTTTAGTCAGTGGGGTGTTTGGAATGGGGGTGGCCACAATCTTCATTGCATTCATCATACTACCTGAACAAGGCTTAATACTACTCCAACACTTTTTATGACATTTTAATGTAACAAATAATTTGGTTTCAGGAAGGTTTTTTGTGTTTGTTTTCTTTATTTTATTTTTCCCTTCAGCACAAAATGATTTTTCCTCCAGTGACATTCAAGGACATCAATTTAAAAAGAAGGTCCTTTATTCATTAAAATGTTCTCAACTATTGTCCAACTCTGCCTGTAATAAAGCATTCTCTCAGCCACCTATTCATATGTTTAATGTGTAAAAATATGCGCAGGATTCAGATGCCTTTATGGCTGACTTCTTGCAAAGTGTGTGTTGGTGTAAACCATTCGATACCACCATATTTAGTCAAATTTTTTAGAGCTTTTCTTATGTATTTATATATCTACTACAGTAATAGTGTGCCTGATGTGGGGTTTGCTTGCACTTTATGAAGTCATTGTATCCTACTTTAGGAATGTGAAACAAGTTAAAGGCTAGATCCTTGGGTTGTTTCTTTAACTGATTTTTCCCGACCAAAACCATTTACTGGCTTGGACATTACAAAGTGGAAGCATTGACTGGTGAGGCTGGTCTCCAACAGTTTGGATGGATGATACAGTTTACCAAATCTAACCTCTAGCCCACCTGTTAATGATACTTGAATTGTTTCAAGCAGGGTGTAACAATTCATCGTTCTATATTGAAACAACATAGATCGATGGATCAATCCTAAATAGTTCCAAAATCCAAAAAACTGGCCAAAAATGGATATCTTGTAGTTTAAAAATGTTTTTTTTTAAAGGCGCAACACAAGATTTTTTTGTCATTTCAGAAAGCAAACTGTTAGCAAGTTTTTGAATTGAGCGCATGCGCAAACCAGCTCCCTCCTCTGGCCACAGAATAATGTGCACGAGCCACTTTGTTTAGAAGACAGCAGGTACAGATTCTCCCATCATGTCAAACGCAAGTAAACGGAATGTCGTTGTCTGAACGTCACTAACTGCAGAGTGATGTTAGCTACCTGCTGTAAACGTCAGACAAGTACGTGCAGCTTCCGGGTGGCAGTTTCACTCTCACCGATCAATCCCTCTCATTGATCAGTCTCGCCTATTACCCGTTGTTGCTACGGTAGTAAAAGTGATTGACGAGCCAGTAGACAAATTAAAGAGTTAAGGAATGCAGAGATGTATAATAATAATTATAAGCTTTTAATTAATCATAGCATATGGAGTCGTGAACCCAATTTTACCAAATATTGCAAATATTGCTGAGAGAAACATCTTATATAACGCCTTTAAGTTCAGTATCAATGTTTTCCACCTGAGTAGGGATTCTCATATTGATATCGATAATACATGTTTATAGTTACACGGTGGGTAGATATGACACAGGGAGATGGTACTGCAGGAGCTCATAGTTACATTAAAAATAAAAAAAACCTTGTTTACTTGTAATATTGCTTCATATCGTACGGTGGGTCCTTAATCAAATAGAATTAATACCGTATCATGACTGAATTTGAGATATTGACAAACATCAAATCACTATCCACTTTATTGATATACAGATAGAGGCAGAAAAAGTTCCTCCGTTTTCTGGCGGAAGTGGTGCAGTAATAGTGCACTATTACTGCAACATCACTGGCTAAACGATTTCTCCCTCGAATACATCATCACGCACGGTGTCCAAACTTGGCCAAACTCGCCCTCGTTCCAGGCATTCATTTAAGCTCTGCAATCGTTCCCCCCTGGGAATGGGCATTTCTCTCTGTGCGATGGAATTTGCAGACAAGTTGCTGGTAAGTGACTGGCAGTCGGCAGAAAGCAAAACTTTTTCATGCCTGCATCTGTAATATTGTATCATGACCAAACCAGTGATATACACCCGCAGCACTATCTGCTGTAATTATCTGACACAGGAGTAAACATCATGAATCAGTTTATAACTGCAAACAAAGGCGGTTGTAATGCAAAAGTCTGAAGGTATCAGAAATGAACAAAATCTTTCAAATACCTGAAATGTCATCAAATGTTTGATGAAGGTTTGATTTAGAAAACAAAAGTGTCTTCTCTGAGGACTCAATCTCAAAATGTTAGACTTGGTATTATATGTCTTTAACTAAATCAAAAACATTTACTCCGATGCAGAGGTTAATCATGCAGACAGATCCCATATAATTACAGTATGTGTACACAGGACCTGACATATGTTTATCTTTTAGTAACAAAATGACCAATAACCAGTGGGAGATATACAGTAGATCTGTTCCAGGACCTGTTAATGAGTGAACTCAGAGGTGACAAGAGTCCAGCACCTTTTGATTTCCCTGCTCCAGGCTTATTTCTTACAGATTTCCTTTTATGGACTGACTTTTGATTATCCATCTTTATGCACATATTCTGTGATAAAATAAGTTGGAATCACTGCAGGTAGAAAATAAACGCAACAGTTTTCTGTGATTTAGCCAATTGCTGTAGAGAACTACTAATGTAAAGGTATGAGCTAATGACTGTACACAAAAGACAAATACAAGTTTTAGCAGTTAAAAATGATAACAGGTGATTGTTGAAAACAAGCTATTTAAACAAGTCACCTGACAGCAAGAACCTCTGAGTAGACAATGATGCATTTTCCATTTTATCTTTCGATCTACTGAATGTTGATGTATTTGGTCCTTTACACAGCAGAATGAGAATGAAAACCTCACTTCTCATTCACTTCTCTGTTTTGCTTTACAGACAGACCTGTAGTGTGTTTTTGTCGCTAGCAGGTTACATATTTACAGCCGCATCCTTTATGTTCAGAACACAACAGTGATGCAAATCCCGAAGGCAAATTCAAACACTACAATTAGACAAAGTCCACATAGTTATGTGAGCTCAATAGGAGTTCAAAACAAGTACATAACCTTGAAAACGCACATCTCAACACTTTTTCATGACAGTTACCAGCACAAACAGAAACATGGTCAGAAATTACACCATGAGCTGTTTTATATGACTTCTGTGTCTACAATTTATGCATTTACCTGTTTGTTGGGGACAGAGCATTCAAAAACAAACCTCTGCTGTCCTTGGAGTAAAGAAAAACACAGAATTGATAAGACAACAAATATCCATCCATGTCATCGTAAGTTGTCAAGTTTGTTATTATAATAGGAAACATAATGAAAAGTTTACTAAGCTTCATCCTGACAAGCAAGGACTGAAATCTCAGTCAAATCTTGTTCTGAAAGTAAAAGCAATAGTAAAAACTCAAGATTGTAAACGCGTCAGTTTTGTTCGATGATGTGATGGAACCAGAGAAAATAACTAGTTTCTGCTTTGATCTCAGTCAGCCCTTACTCATCCACTATTCTTATTGCATTTATTATCTTCCCATGTAAGTGTATTCCTTTTCTTTGCCTTCTCCCGTTCACTGTTGTTGAATTTTCCCTGCGAATGCAGAGCTTTCGCTTTGTTGATTAAAACCTAAAATATTCAAATAAATCCTACTGGTTTTGCTGCGCTGCCACACACAACATCTATGACACATCCACTGTAAAGACACCTATAGGCCAATGGCCATGAGTGATGAGTTATTCTGCAAATTCTTTGACAAATCATATCAAATAAGCAAAGACAAGACTGACATGATTGTTGGTCAAACTGAAACATTTTAAGCTAATGATTGTGGTAAATATGAAGTTATAACATCATGTGATGATGTGACTCATAATGAATCCAGAGCAATTGCAATGTCATAATGGTCACAGAGGACTAATTAGAAAATCATCAAAATCTGGACCAAATGATGGTTCAACAGAGCTACAGACAGACAGACGGTCATCACCATCTCACATGATCCTCACAGTCAACAGCTAAGGAACAGAACAGCTAAAAATGTACCTGTGAAAGCCATCAGTGTCTGTCTGAGGGGAGCATGAGGACTGAGGCGTGGGCTGGTAACAGGGTGAAAACTACAGGGGAGCCAGAAGGAGCATGTCTTCTCCTAATAAGACAGACTTCCAAAAATCTGTGAAATTTTCCAGGAATCTCAAAAAGAAAAAAAAAATGAAACAAAATAAACCAAAGAATAAAAAAGAGATTGTTTTCTATTATTTTTATTATTGCATATTGTGTGTAAAAATGCATCTGTTATTAATTCAAACAGCTGCAGTGCTATTTACCTAATCATAATTTAGCTTATTGATTAAACATTGTTGTGTTTGGATCTGAGTATTAACAAATCAGCACCAGCTCTATCGTCCCACTCTGTAAATCTATGCTTTATACAGTAGGAAAAGCGTAGCTTTAGCAGTGGTGGAGCTATCCGTTACTGTCTGATGGTGGTAGACCGGGTCCTTGCATTCAGGGTCTGCACGCTTCCAAGTGCATGTTCATCAGCTACATACAGTACGTCACACCGGTGCACCAAGCACTGTCCCATTTAGAAGACGCCTCCGTATCCGGCCAACAAACCTGTACTCCATCGAGCAAGCGGCAGAGGCTGCTGGCGATGTATTCTGCACAGCCCTAGCTTCTCCCAGAATTCATTGTGCATGAGATTGCAGGAAATGAGCAGCAGAGCTCTGAGTGTAATATTTGATATATTTTTGGATTTTCAAGTGTTAAATGAAGTGTCTATTAATCTTGCTATGTAGGCAGACACACCCAGGGAAAAAAGAAACACTAATCTATATGTGGCAGGACAGAGGAGGGCCCAGGCGGGACACGATCCCCAGACTCCTGGGTGAGGGTCATGTGTGCTTACCAGTCAGCCAAAGGGGAGAACGTCCTGCCTGCAGCTTGGAGGACGAGGTGGAGTCAGACATTAGGCGGGATGGGATGTCCGACTCCACCCAGATTACTGTTTAAAGCCGTCTATTATCACCCTACCCCCTATCCCTAAGCCCTAACCCTAACCTCAGAAACTGATCACGCCCATCGGATGTCCAGCACCGCCTAATATCCGTCTCCTGCAAGCTGCAGGGGGGGGGGGGGTATTTGCCAAAGAGACATCCCCTTGGCCAAGTAGCCAGGCCACATGATCACTCGGACCGTCAACTGCCACATATAATTCAATCCCTTATAGGACATATACAGGCTAAGGAAACAAAAACATATGACAAACAAACAAACAAAAAAAAAACGCAAAAAAACGCAAATTTCATGATAGGGGCACTTTAAAGGGGAAACTCAGTAACTTTTTTACCTCAATAAATGCTTTTCGGAATCCCCGTGGGGCTAAACAAAGTGTTTACGGAGCGATTCAATGTGCCCCCCCCCCTCCCGCCAGGGCCTCTGGCCTGCGAGCAGCTAAAAACAACTTTGCCTGCGTCGACCCGAGCAGAACTTGCGACAACAGAAACCGCTGTACGGTACTCAGGTCCGCTATCTACCGAGCTGCTTCCAGCTCTGATTTGAACCAGACTACCAGCGCTAATTCGAAGAAAACATTTCTTTAGCTTCACACCACCTAAACACGGCTCCTGGCTCTCATAACCAACTCTTTGCTGGACCAGAGTGATTCACGTAGATTGCGCTGCCTGGGCGCCGGGTGAAGCATCACTGCTTCAGGCTCAATAATCACTTGTCACGTCCGCAAAAAGTAAATAAAAGTTCGTATTCTTACCTGCTACTCGCCAACACCAGAGAAAAATATAATCCACGGCATATTTACCCGCAAATCGTGGGTAAAACGTCCCGTTTCAGAAGAGACAGGTCTTTGCTTTGAGTAGAGGGAGACGTGGTGCTGCTACCAACGCAGCAAAGTAGCATCAAAAAGCTAGTAAACGCTTAGAAATATATCCAGCGATCAAAATAGAGGAAAGACAGGTAGAGAAGCCGTCTGTGTGCTGTGGGGGTGTAAGGGGGGGTTGAACACGACAGTGAAAGGACGCCACTAGGGGGAGCCCCGAGCTGAAGTTACTGAGTTCTGCTTTAACTGAATTTAGTAATTCCTCCATTTCAAGCAATTTATTGAAAGAAAAGCTAACAATGGTAGGTATACTATAACAAAAATGACAATGGGCGTGTCTCAATCAGCGCACTTGAGCACTTTGAACACCATCTTTGAGTGCGTTGTGCATTCACACCGTCATTTAAGCTAAAACTCAGCGCTCCGAAATTACCCGGATGCTGCCCTAATAACGGCCAAAAGTGCAGTGCGAAACTAAGCACACTTCTCACACTAAAAGGACACCATCTTGCTGACATAGCGGAAGAGAGCAGACCAAATGATTTTGAACTTTTGAACTGTTTTCAGAGTTTAATAATGGTGGAGAACGAAGCAGTGGCAACCCCTGCTGCAGCGGAGGTTGTATTGCACTGATGTAAGTAACATTGATTAAATTATTCAGACATACAGTAAGTACTAATGTATACTGACGCTACCAAGTGGTTCACTCCAGATAACAGTTATGATCTGGTACCAGGTTCTGGCCTGGTACCAGATCTGTTCTGGTCGTGTGTTTGAAGCTGCGGTTATACCAGCTTTGTAGAGTTAGCACACATTAGCGGGCAATGCTAGTCCATCACGTATGGAAAGTGCAGTGCTCTATTCGGGTCAGCATTTAGCGGTAATTGTGTACACGACAGACGAAGTACACAGTGCACACTACACACTGAATTCCAGTGCACTTGGGCAAGTGCGCTGTTTGATACAAATGTATCAATAACTTGTGTGCTTGATGTCGTCTTCGTCTGATGATGTCTTAATGTGAACAGGATGATAAAGAGGACTGTTTAGAAGCAAGATGAATTAAACCAGGACATTTAGAGGTCCAGTCATGGCTTAGACACTACATTTAAATTTTTTTGTGGTTAGTCTGGAGAAAAAGCATGATGTGCACTAAATATTTAATCAATGAACAATGTACATGTGCACTGAAAAGTTTAGAGAGAGTCTAATTCAGTTCACATGGAAAGGGTGTAGTGGATTTTAGGTTCATTCTAAAATAATACAAAAACCCAAATATCCCTAACTTTTTGTGAGTAGTGTATATAGAGGATTACTGATGTTTTGACTGCTACTAACTATAACTAGGACACTACTTTAAAATTGACTTGAAAGTGGTTTAGTGATTGGTGATCCAAGTATGTCCGGAAAGTCATTCTATCCGCCTCAAACAGTGACCTGTTGAAGAGGTGGCCAGTGCCACCCTGGCCTGGCCATCCCTCCTGCACCGCCTCAAAACTTTAGAGGGCTGCTGTTCACTAGCACACTTAATGAAAACTGATTCAATTAAGGAATTCAATTATCATTTCTGCAACCCACATAAAAAAAAGGTGAATCCCAAATCTGAACATCAAACAATAATTCTCAGTGTTCATGTTGACTTTAATAGTACCAACTACTTTTTAAAAAGACAACCATTATTTTCCAGTTATTTAACTTGATATTTAAAAATGAAAGCCAGCTAGGATCACTTCAGTTTGATTAATGAGCATTAATATTCTCACTGGAAAGATCAGAGATAAAGCAACCTGATTGTAAGGTGGGGAACAAGTCCCATACTTTACTGTATAGTTGCAACAAATTAGAAATTAACCTGTCAAAATTAACTACAGGACTGAGGCTGGAGTTGGTGTACATATACAAGAAATTAGTATTGGCTGGGGATGTCCTGATCCAATCATGTGATCGAACATCAGGGCTGATCATGTGGTTTCAGTCTCAGTCGGAACTGGTTGTTACATCCCGATAAGGGATCGGATAAGTGTTTGGTCTACATTGATTCAGCACTGGTGGGCTGCCACAATTATATTATTGGCGCCACACCTTCAAAATGCCAAAATAAAGTAGTATCACATGAACAACATCAAAGTTCTTTAATTGAAGCTGCATTGCTGCAGTGGTAGGATAATCTGATGTCAGACATCTGCTCTGCATGTGAACACAGCATCCAGAGTGCTGATGGGGAGAGAGGTGGGGTCTACAGACAGGTAATCCTTGACAGCATCAATCTAACCAAGTCTGAAACCAAGGTTTAACAAAGTTTTTTTTTAATTCTCAGTCTAACAAAGCAACGTAACAGCATAAAGCTGTTTTAGTAAAGTGGTCCTGTAGCTCAACATACCTCATCAACAGCAGTCACATACTTGTCTTGGAATACATTTCATGAATGCATTAATGACTGAAAGCACTTTGCATAATCACAGGGGGTCCCAACCCATCCCCTTCTTTCATGCATGTCACCAGTCTTCTAAATAAAACATAATTGCAACTTCTGTACATCATTAAACTGTTTTCTTTTCAGAAAAATGTATCCTCATCAAACTGATGAGTCAAATGTTTTTTGGTCCCCTGTAATTACTGTATACGACATAATAGTGTTTCATCTAGTATCATTCAGTAAAAGTCAAATGTAAACACTTAAAAGTTTCCATAAGAAAGATGATTTCTTTAAAAGAAAAAAAGGTGATAAATTAGAGGGATTTTGCATTAACATGTCACTTTTAATACTGCACAGTAAAACTCTCATGTTTGTACACAGACGGCTGAATGGCACCCATAATAACAAAGCAGAAGTTCCTCTTAAAAGAGACTTATACATTCCTCTACAACTTCCCAAAGTACACAAGGATGATAAAACATCCCTGTTGAAATACATAGATAAGATAAAGGTGTATGTTTTAACTTTCATCATATCAGTCTGCATTTTTATCTACAGGCATTAAATGTACAGCCAACAGAAGCCGGCCCCATCCCTCTTACCACTTGGAGCCTTATATCAATGCAGCCTCCCACAAAAATACTCTTACACCTAATCCTGTTTTCGAGAAATATATAATAGCTATGCAGTTTCCGGAATGAGTTTCCAGAATTGCATTTCCATTTGAGATTGGTTGGAGTATGTGGGCCAAGTCAGTTCAACATATGCCTCCATATCTCTCCCGATGTTCAATTTTCAGTCTGAAATCACAGTGAAAGTACACAGCCTGTATCTTACCTTGGTAAATAAACTGCTGTGTGGTGCATGCTGGGGAGGGGTTGGATTGAAGCTATACTGAAATAAGCTACAATCAGTTCTGAAGTTTTGTTTCCTGGGTTACTTTCTCCTCAGCTGTTGCAGATTCTGCTGATTACTCCACTACTCAGGTCCCACCACATACACCTGGTTACAATCAGTCATTACGTTCAGTATACACGTCTCTATCCAGTACTTTTCTTTCCAGATCATCTGTGTACCTTTTTGTAAAACACTCCAGCATCACAGTGTTACTCCATGTCACCTGCTTTTCATGATTATCTCTTTGGTTGTTTGGATTTTAGACTTGTGAGTTTCTGCCTGCTCATCATCATTTTTGTCCAAATATCTGACAGCCTCTCTGTCCGGACTTCACCTCGTATATTACTTTGGGGGAATTTATCTTTCTTCTTATCTCTCCTGCATATTGGGTTCTTCACTTCACCCAGTCACATGTAGGATGATTGATTATAATCATATAACTACAGGTTTATCTTTAAAAGGACAACGATTGAAGGAAAATACTTACAACTTTGCTCCTTAAATAGAAAAAACAATGTAGTTTTCTGTGGTTCAGGGGGTACAGTATATCAAGGTTGATGCACTATTTTTTTTAAATAGATTTAATGTGTTTTTATTGCTCATAGAAAGTGATCTAAACTAGAATAAATAAACTAAAAAGTTTTTCAACACTATTTTGGACAATGGGCTCTATGCACGACTCCACTACTTCCTGAACTTAAGGTTGCTCCTTTGTTTCCTGTCTGTCATTACTGGATGAACTGATTAATCCAGGCGTGTCTGGCCAGTTACTGAGATCAGACACACCTGGACTAATCTGTTCAACCTGTAATGAAAGACAGGAAACAAAGGAGCAACAAAGTTCAGGAAGTAGTGGAGCTGTGCATAGAGCCAATTACAGTTCCGCTTTTAGAATGCCAACTGGTATTGTTCCACAGTACATATCACTGGAAAGCCTGGTTACTCACCTTTACAACAAGGTATAACTTGTAAGGATTCTGTATTTGTTCAAAGAGTAACAAAGCTTAATGTGTTGGTACTTTGCCAACAAAGTGCCAAAATTCTCTGCAACATCCTTCTGTTGGAATTTAATGGTCTTTCTTCCCTTTGCTTTTTTTTTTTTTTTTTGTAGAATAGTTGTAAAACACTAATAGGGCCTACACAGCTTTATTGTCTCAAAGCCTGAGACGATAAAGCTGTGACCACATACACATTTATGATAAAACAGACCACACTGTGCAGGTACAAGGGAAAAAGAAGATATTGAAGTGGGAGATGTGATTACAATACAGCGATCCTCCACAATAAACCATGTTTTTTTTTTGTTTGTTTTTGGGGGGGTATTTATTTATTTATTTCTGTAACTGCACACAATTACAAATGTGGTATATATAGCAACATGATCCCACTGTTCAGAGCAACTTTGTTTTAAATTGAACCATGTTTAAGACTGAGGCTGTTTTATAATGGTGAGATGAAAAATGACAGGTTTAAATCACTCATACAGATATTGCTGTAGCAAACCTGCATGTTTCATTTCTTTCTTTTAACTCTAGTAGTAAATTGAATTTTGGCAAAGAAGTCTTTCAGTTTAAAGTGGAATATTTTCAGAAACGTACATCTCACAGATCTCTGTTTAACACCATTCCACATCCACGTTGATTCCAATGTAAAATATGCTGCAGGCTGGCAGCAATTTCTAGTGGGTCACCTCGCCGTTTTTTTATGTTTTAAATACAACTGACATTTTTAAAGACACCCTGCTGTCAAGCAAATTCTTAGAATATTTCCCACATTGATTTAGAAGTTGTGCTGCTCAAGTAGTTTTTCCTTGTAGCTGCATTAGATTCTTTCAAGACCTGCTATGATGAGTATCCACGGAAACGGAAGAGTTGTTTTAAAAATATATATTGCTTCATAAATTGTATTAAAGTGCAATGAATCAAAGTGATCATATTGATGTTTTCTTTTCAAAATTATTCCAACTTTAAAACAGTGCTGATGTGCTGTCTATTATCAGTTTATCACTGTGGTTTCAGCTATTGTCTTAAATGCTCATATTTTCCTTCAAGGTTTCATTAGGTTAAGGGATTTTAAGTAGGGATGCACAATATTGGACTTTTTGGCCAATATCCGATATGCCGATATTGTAAAACTCATATGGCCGATAACCAATATCAATACCGATATTACAGGTGAAAAAAATAAGCAGTCATTACAAATAGCAGTTTTGTTATCGGTTTCGGACACTTTGATAAATAGGGGTGGGAAAAAACATCCATACACTGAAATGTGGCGATATTTTCATATGCTGATATCAACTCAATATTTTAAAAAATGGTATCGATCTATTTTACATACAAAATCTCATGAGATTTCACTGTTCTGTTACAAAATCTCGTAACAGTGATGAAATATCGCGAGATTTGGTGAGTAAAATAGATTGATACCGCAGTTTTCTGACAATATGATATCTGCATATAAAAATATCACAAAATTTTTGTGAAGTCTTGTGAGATTTCATAACAGAACGATGAAATATCACAAGATTTTGTTTGTAAAATAGATCGATACCACGTTTTTAAATGTCAATATGGTATCAGCATATGAAATTATTGCGATATTTCAGTGTATTGATATTTTTTCCCACCCCTTTTCTTTAGAAGTTTTAAAGTCTGTAAAAAAGAAGTTTTTGAAGAAGACTTTTAGACTTTTTAGACCTTTAGACTTTACTGTCCCCAGAGGGAAATTCTTTTCCTCAGAAGAGCCCTTAACATCTATCTCATAACATGACAATACAAACTACACAGAATCCCACATAAGAAGAGGAAGGTTTTTTTTGTTTGTTTGTTTTTTTTGTTTTTTTTTAGACTTGAGAAACAGTGGGCTGATCGGTAAAACATCGGTGGAGTGGCCGATGTCCGATACTCACTTTTAAGGCCAATATAGACTGGTACCCCGATCGGGGGCCGATTATATCATGCATCCTAATTTCAAGCCATGGCTTTCTTTTACTGTGTGATTAAAAGACATTTCTGTAATGTTGATTTCACAAATGACAGAAATTATTAAGTAAAATAATCTTGTATTCAGTTTAGCCCCAAAAAATCAAATTATAGAGAGTGTTTCTTGTCAATGCCTGGATATAAAATTTTGCATTATAAAATTCCGCTTGTTCATCTATCCCATCCACTTAGTTTCATAGCGATATTGCAAATACCATACACTTTTCTTCCTGGAGCTTTAATGGACCGCTTTTTAATCTGAAAATAAAATCCACATCCTTGCCCTTGTGGAACTGGGCATGGTCTGTCAGTTATTATTTCCTTGGAGCAGAAATAAAACTACAACATTACTATTTGCCTGTGGAATAAATAAAATATATTTCATGTGATTTCAGTGAAAGTTTGATTGTGCTGGAATTTTATTCCGACTGACTTATTATTGCCAATTGATTATTCAGCATTTTTTAAAAATCAAATAAACAACATTCACTATATTTAATAAACTGGTAAAACTGGTAAAGGGGTTGATTTCAGTTTTATGATGTTTGAGGATGGATTAGTTATTTCAGTTTGACTGATAATGTAAAGCTGCTCTGGAAAAAAGCAACATTTTCTTCTTTTGTGATAATAAACATTTTTTATTACTTGTTCATTTTTTGCATTTTTTTTTTTTATTATTCATGCTTCAGCGATTGATAACTGTGATGGCTGAGCTGGAATACAAGGAACACTGTTCATCTGCCTCAGACAGTACTCCAACCTCTCCAGTAATTAATTCCAATCATAATACACCTAAAATGTACCACAAAACACAAGACTTGCAATTTTATGCAATGACAGTTGTGTGTTTCTTGGAGAAAATGAGGAACAATTGGGTATTATTCTATGAATGGCATGCAGTGAATACTACTTGTACTTGTGGTTGAGGAAATGAGCACCTGCAGCAGACACTTATTCATCACGTGGATGTGCTTAATCTTTTTAACTCAGAACAACTCACATGTTGGCAAACGAGGAGTAGGTGACAAGAAGAAGTTTTCAACAAAATATCTATCCATACCCACTAAAATTGTTTTACTAAAACATAGTTTTGTTCACTGATAGCACAAGAGTTTGTGAAGAAGCCAGAGAAAAAGCCAACAAGCTGAGGCAAGTTTAACAGTGTGGAATAAATCCCAGGAGGTCAGAGGATCAAGGATTAGGAAAACAATAGACAGCAGGAAGAAATTAATTTGCAGTTGGGGCTAAACAAAGGGAGAATTGAGCTGTAGTTTTTACATTTCTGTGAGATCTGTCATCACATATCAGAGTAACACAAACTGAGGTGCTTTTGTATTAAACAGGACATCAAACAAAATCTAGTGCCAAAGGTTCAATTTGAAAGATACTAATTATATTACACACTGTGCAAAAACGCAAAGTCAAATGTTATGATGCTAGACACACTGGAGTGGGGCAGGCAGAGTGAATTAGAGCAGTATGAAAAATAGTTTTAAATGAAAAAAAAAGCTTGTAGTTCCATCTACTGTGGCTTTGTAGTTCAGCGCTCATTATTGGTGTCTCATACAGCGGTGTCCTGGCAGCTCATGCTGGTAGACATACGGTAGAAAAAGCTGCATGAAACTGACTAGTACTATCTGCTTTCAATCTTGCTTGATTCAAACTTCCACATCACCTCTGGAACTCCATAAAATAATATAGCACATGATCCTGTCATCTAAAATGAGCATCGCACAGTCTGTTGTTTGTTATTCCACCTACTTCAAAACCCACCTGTTCACCTGCACACTGGCAACACCAAACCTCTCGTTACTGCTCATTTGATGGACAAATGATATCCTATCTGTGAATGTTTCCTTACAGTTCCAATCAAACTTTATCTATAGAGTCATTTTTTCATCTACTCTATGGTAGCAGTACAAATGCTTTGCATCTAAAATCTTTTTTTGAATCTTAAAAGCAAAAAGTAGTCACATACCCAGATTTATTACAAAATAAATCAAAGCACACACACCCGGACTAAATAGACAAAGGGTCCCAGCTCCCACTCCTTCATCCTCTACAAACTTGCTCTTAAAAAATTGGGAGTCCATCCACACCAAGAGCTGCCCCACCCATGATCACAGAGGTCCTCACCATGGGAACCACACAGGTCCGGGCAAACCAGGGTGACATCACAACTATAGGACTACAGCGCAGGACCCCCAACCACCCTGAAAAGAGAATCACCCAGAAACCCATCACACAGGCTCAGCAGGCATAGCCCCCCGTGTAGAGGGGCCATGAGGAAAAGACTGGGGTGATATAAATAAATAAATAAATAAAAATGTAAAGCCCTGTTCCACCCACGTGGTGTCTGGGTGGGGCCAGGGTGGGTCTGGTGGGTATTGGTACAGATATGTTGATTTCACATTGCATCCCCCCGT
>JALJCO010011178.1:0-36162 GCA_023101725.1 Atherinomorus stipes | reverse complement strand
ATGTCTGGCTCCGCCTCCCTTATCTGACTTTTTTAGGGTAAAATCCCACAGTGGACAGGCTTCTTCTAGGGGGACAGTGAAATTCCCCACAGAAGAACTACCTTTGGTCAGTTCTTCTGTGGGGAAGAACTGACCAAAGGTAGAACACAGTTTCTGTAAATGGCGGTAAATTCTGGAGCTCTCCCATCTGCAATAAGAGAATCTTCCACATTTATGGTTTTTAAAAAAAAAACAACTTCAGTGCTGGCTGAAAAGAAACCAGTCTTTTGCTCATTTTTAATTGTGTGAATGTGGATATGCACTGTATGTATATGTAGAGTATGTGTACAGTGTGTACGTGCGTGTATGTATGTGTATATGTGTATGTGGGTGTGTATGTGTACTTGTGTATTTATATATATGTATATATATTAGGGCTGTCAAAAAATTAATCCTGATTAATCTCATTGCTTTTTTCACTTCTAGAACACATTTAGGGTTAAAAGTGTCTCAGCAGGAATTCTGCATTTATCTTTAGTAGACTAAACTACTGAAACTCTGTCCTTACATGTCTCCCTAAAGTCCTTCAGACAGCTGCAGTTTAGTCCAGAATGTTGCTGATACGTCCTCACACGCTGACTTCACAACTGTCTTAATGTGAAGCTGAAATTCAGGTCTGAGTCCTGGACGACTCCCGGATGTGTAGCTTGGTTTTAGCCTTTATGTTGTAAAACAAAAGTTAATGTATTTTCTGCATATAGCAGTACTAAAGAATAAATTAGTTTGACAATAGGATTAATTTAGGATGAAGTTTTTGACAGCCCTAATATATATATATATATGTATATATGTATATATATGTGTGTGATGTATATGGGTGGGGGTATGTATGTATATATATATATATATATATATATATATATATATATATATATATATATATGTGTATGTGTGTATATGTATATATATATATATATATATATATATATATATATATATATATATATATATATATATATATGTGTGTGTGTGTATTTTTTTTTCTTGTTCCCTTTATATTTTTAGTCTCTTATATTGTATACATAGTTTATCGTCTTACTGATGTTGTTTTATTGTTTTATTGTATTGTGTATCTTTTTACTTGCCGGGGGACTGCGGATGTAAATTAGCTTTTTAGCTATAATCCGACATGCTTACATTTGTTCTCGCAGATGTTCATCAGTATGTGTTGTCCCTATCAAATAAAAGGTATTATATATTATATCACACTATTACAGTCCAATATCACACAGTGTTGCAGTGACATTTTCCCTCAGTCCTGTTTTCCTATGAGAATTGTTGGTGTTCCCAAGCTGTAACGGGAAACTGCACCACGACACAACACACACACACATATATATATATATATATATATATATATATGTGTTTTCTTTTTTTCAAGGTAAGTTCGTCACCAGCGACCAGTTGACCTTTAATGAAACTGAACAGTAATTTTTCTTGAAGTTTTTCAAGAGAGACAGTTTCTGAGAAAATAAACAACCCATGTGGGGCAATGCAACAAAAATGGACCAAAGGTTGAGTAAAAAAATATTAACACTATAAAAAAAAAGCCTCCGATTACCAGCAATGAGTAAATGTTAGAATAGATGAATATATCAATAAGACCTTTTCTTTTGGGGAGTTTTTCATGTTATTTTTCTGCTCTAGATTAAATTCATGCAGCAGTTTGAACAGGTGAAAGTCTCTTTCTGTCAGGTGTTTGTCATCACATCCAAACTTCAGGTGAACAAACTTCAGTTAAAACGGTCTCAGACTGGATCCAGACCAGGATCGGGTCCCTCCTCTCATGTAACGTTCAGTCCGGTCCACTTTTCTCTCCCAGTTTTCTGATCAACGATTTATCATCCGTCGCTTTTGATTTCATGCCACCAAACTCAGCTCACGCGCCTGTTTCCAGCATAACCACGCAGCAGAAATAAGCGCGAGCTCGCACGTTATAAAGTTTCAGGGCTGCTGGTCCGTTAAACGGGTCAGGAAGACCAGAACTTTCTCTGCTCTGGTTCCGAGTCTCCCAAAGTTTCATAAAAAAAAAAACTTTTAAAACCGTTTTAAAAGCAGAACTCGTGGTTTTCTCACCTTTCCGTCGTGTGCTCCTCCCCGCAGCGGACCGAGCGACGGTTACCGACACCGACTGCGCTCATGTTTTCCCCGCAGACGCGCGAGCCCAGCTGAAGCAGGCTGGGAGTCACTGCGCATGTGCGCAGCCACAACCGCTATACACAGTTTTTAAGACGGCATTATTTTTCTTTTGTCTTAATAATGATAATAATTATAATGATAATAATAATAATAAATAACAGGTGTTATTTGTAGGTATATTATTACTATTTTAAGACATTATCGACTTAACAGCTTCCTCGTGTTTTGTTTGTTGTTTGTATTGTTGTTTTTAAGGCAAATATCGCTATTTCTCTTTAATAAAATCAAATTGCCCCTGAAATATGGTCTCTTTTGCAATAATTCATGTTTCTTTACAATACAATGAACTGTGCCGGAATATTTGTCAATGTTTTTGCGCCAGTTTTACATATTAACTTAACTTTTTTGTCAATTATTCTCACAGAAATTACGAGTACAAACAATCTCTAAAAAAGATCAATTTTCATAATCCAGTCCACTTAAATAATAAAGCACAGAAAACGTTAGAAAACGTTTCCACGGTGCTGCGCATGTAAATACTCAGCAATAGAAATATAATAAAATAAAATAGCCTATAATAATAAAAACAAGTGTTGCTCTGTCAGTATAGCTCCACCAGCTCTTAAAAAAACGAGTTAATAACAAATACATAGATAAATACAAAAATCTGATATTTTAGCCGACTTTTCCACAGTTCCTATCGTTCTTATGACGTAAATATATTTATTTAACAAGAACTCATTTGAATATCAGATAAAAGGGGGCGTTTCCAGTTTGAGGAAACTTCCTGATTAATCCAGACCAGCATGAAGATGCAATAAACTCACCTTTCCAGCGCCTGTCCGTCGCGTGCGCCGCTGTCTTGGTTGCACGTGACGCCTCGCGGCCTCTCTGTCTGGACGTCCTGGCCGCGAGCCGGGTCGCATATCGGGTCCATTGGCACGTACAAGTCCTGCTTGAAGGCTGCGGACCTCTTCTCCACGCCGGGGGGCTTCCCCCCCGCCTCCAGGGCATGGCTGGTCTCCGGGGCCTCGCGCTTGTCCGCCGGACCTGCGAGGCCGCTGTCAGGTGCTGGGGCCGCAGGTGAGGCCGGACCGGGGGCCAGGACCGGCGGAAGCTGCTCCATGTTGGTCAGACTGAGGCTGGACAGCGCCGACAGCAGAGGAGAGTCTCGGACATGCCCCCCCGCCTTCCACTTACCCTCCTCCTCCTCTTCCTCCGTCTTCTTCCTCTCCTTCAGCCCCTTGCAGCTCTTCTTCTGCCTCTCGCTGCGGGGCACGGTGCCCACGTGCGTGTACATGTCGCTGGAGCGGGCGTAGGTGGAGTTGTGGAGGCAGGACTGCATGTCGTCCACGGACTGGTCCCCCGCTGGCGCGGGGGCCCCACAGAGGCCCCCATTAAACTCTGGGGCCGTTTTCCTTTTGGACTTCCCCGACGAGCGGCGCAGAGACAGATTAGAGAGGCTCCCGAACCATTTAAAACCTGGAGGGAGGAAGCAGCTTGTTAAAGTTCAAAGACACATCAGATCATCTGCAGCTCAGCAGCAGCTGGATGATAATTACAGTCTGTCTTTTAATGCCATCCAGGTCTGACATACTAACACTTGTTAGCCTGAACACTGCAAAAACTCAAATCTTAACAAGTATTTTTGTCTAATTTCCAGTCAAAATATCTCATCACTCAAAATAAGACAAAATAACTTAAAGGGGAAACATTTCAGTGAGTTATAGGAACTTGTTTTAAGGCGATGTCAACCAGAATCTATGTCCGTAAAGCACTAATAATGTCACGTTTCAGAGGTATGTACACTTATCTGTCATCAGCATAAAGATGGAAAGCACATTTTCTAAAAGCTGAATGCGGGGGGAAAAGATTTAAGAAAAAAAAACACCAGAGGTCCGAAAACAGAGCCCTGTGGGACACCACAAGACAGGTACAGAGACAGTTTTAAAAGACAGAAAATGTTCTCTCAGTATGGTAGGGCCTGAAGAGATGTCCGATATTATGGTCCAAGATCGGCATTAAAATATCACATTGGAAACTATCGGTATCAGTTTTATATCATCAATATTTTTTATAATATGGCTGGTTTTAGGTTGTTGGTGAAGTTACCAAGTTGAAAAAGGAAGAGTTGCAAAATCAGGCACATCCTGAGAAAATCAATACTAGGTGTTGGACCATAAAAAGACACAAATTACGATTTTTAAAAAAAAGGATAGACCCACACACTAGATCTAGAAACATCACTTTGTTTGGTGAAATGTTTGGGTGCTACATCTATGGTGCGGGAAACATTTCAGTGAGATATGGGAACTTGTTTTAAGGCAATGCATCCTGTTTCAAGAAATCTCATCAAGAAAAGTTTGCTTGTTCCATTGGCAGAATTTTTTTGCAAGCAAAAAATCCAACCTTTTTTCAATAACTTATTTTAAGTTAAATTTTTGACCAAGATTTTTTTTTTGCTTGTAATGAGCAAAAAAAAAAAAAAAAAATCTTCCAATGGAACAAGCAAACTTTTCTTGATTTCTTGAAATAAGAGGCATTGCCTTAAACAAGATCTTAATCTGTATCTCACTGAAATGTTTCTCTTTAAGTAATTTTGTCTTATTTTGAGTGTGATGAGATATTTTGACTAGAAATTAGAAAAATATACTTTCTAAGATTTGAGTTTTCGCAGTGAAAAAACAAGTTTTCACTGGAGGATCTAAAAGGAAGTGAAGGTGCAACAATGTTTCTTGAGAATTTGTGCAAGTTTACATTTTCTCAGAAGAAAAGAAAACAGTGGAAACATCCTTTAAGTGTAATCACTTGGAAGGTCCTCACCAGCCCTCCAAGCTAAAAACAGATCAAATCAAATTCAGATCAAATTCAAACAATTTGGTTGGTAGTTATGTGTCAGACTAATCTTTTTGTTAAAACAACCAAAAGATTTTTCACCAAACTTTTGGTAAAAATGACCAGTATTGGTCACTTTGACCAAAATATTGGTAATCTAACTAATATTTAGGTTATCTTACCAATATTGGTTAGATACCAAGAATATTGGTAATCTAACCAATATGTTTAGTTAAAACAACCAAAAGACTGGTCAGGCACATAAGTACCAACCAGACTGGTTGAATTTGACCAATCTGGTTGGTAGTTATGTGTCCGACCAAAGGTTAAAGATTTTTAACCAATCTTTTGGTCAAAATGACCAGTATTGTTCACTTTAACCAAAACATTGATTAATCTAACCAATCTTTTGGTTAGATAGGTTGAATTCAACCAATCTAGAGTGTACACCAGAGAAACAGATTGGTTAATTGGTTAATTTGACCAGTATTGGTCAAAGTGACCAAATATTTGTAATCTAACCAATCGTTTTGGTTAAAACAATCAAAAGATTGGGCAGACACATAAGTACCAACCAGACTGGTTGAATTTGACCAATCTGGTTGGTAGTTATGTGTCCGACCAAAGGTAAAAGATTTTTAACCAATCTTTTGGTCAAAATGACCAGTATTGTTCACTTTAACCAAAACATTGATTAATCTAACCAATCTTTTGGTTAGATAGGTTGAATTCAACCAATCTAGAGTGTACACCAGAGAAACAGATTGGTTAATTGGTTAATTTAACCAGTATTGGTCAAAGTGACCAAATATTTGTAATCTAACCAATCGTTTTGGTTAAAACAATCAAAAGATTGGGCAGACACATAAGTACCAACCAGACTGGTTGAATTTGACCAATCTGGTTGGTAGTTATGTGTCCGACCAAAGGTTAAAGATTTTTAACCAATCTTTTGGTTAGATAGGTTGAATTCAACCAATCTAGAGTGTACACTAGAGAAACGGATTGGTTAATTTGACCAGTATTGGTCAAAGTGACCAAATATTTGTAATCTAACCAATCCTTTTGGTTAAAACAATCAAAAGATTGGGCAGACACATAAGTACCAACCAGATTGGTTGAATGTAACCAATTTGTTCTTAGAGTGTGATCCTGTGTTGCTTCAATCAGCTGTTCTTCAACACTTCTGCTAATCTGTCTGGTTGACTTGGTCACTCTTCGTTTTATCAGTAACGTTTATATCTTCAAAATGCTGCTGGACTATTAGCTGCTCGGTCATTAAGCACAACAATTGTTTCATTCAACCAGTTTTCAGACTTCCGACCAGCTCGGTTGCCTGAGCCTCCCCAGTTTTGAGTTGGGACTTCCAGTTCGGGGCTCGCTGGCCCTCTGCTAGCTGAAATGACGTGTAGGGGGATAAACCTGATCTAAATGCAGCCAAACGGCTTCAAGGGACTTTTTACTCACTCAGTCATTCCAAATTCAGGAAGGAGACGCTGCCAACAACTGTAGGTGGCGATCGTCTCAGAAGACTGTTTATATTTATTTCACTTATTAATCTGAGCTCTGAGGTTGTATAACAGGAAATGGACCTGGATCAGTTTTATAAAGAAGCTTTGTTTGCACCAAAAGTAGATGCAGAAATGATCCAGTTAAACTGAGACATAAATGAGGTGAATCAGCCTCGGTACCGAACCGAACTGAGCCAAACGGAGGACGTCAGAACGCGGTTCTGAAAGGTGAAGGGGGTCCGGCCCGGTTCAGGAGGGCCTGAGAGAGGCCACTGAGTCGACAGTAGAAATATTTTCTTACTCATCTGTTTTCTGGCTGCTCTGTTCATGTCGAAAGCCAGATCTCAGATGATGTGGTGAAGTGCAGGAAATGACGAAGTGCTCTCCAAAGATAACTCAGTAAAACAGGAAAGTACAAGTTTTCTCTGTGACCTTGTAGAAAAGTCTGAATCCGTCAAATTTACAACCGTAAACCTCCTGAAACCAGGCAGGTTGTCTTCTGTGCAGCTGCTTCCAGGTTAGAAATCAGACCTTCGGTAAACTGACTGGAAATCCAGGATCCGGTCGTGGACCTGCAGGTCCTCAGCTGGACCAGCAGCTGCAAGCGTTCAGGAAGACTCGTTCACATTGGAAAAACTGTTTTCTTTATGTTGCAGTCATCTGAGGAATGTCCAGTCCTCCGCTTCCGTCCAGACTGAAGTTCCTGCAGCTCTCAGCTTTGTTTGATTATTTCTCCGCTCGAGGACATATTAGACTCCGTAAACACTGACGGATGTTTGTTTTCTCGGCTGAATACAGACAAACAACCCAGAGTGAAGACGCTCCTCATATCTAAACCTGCAGCTTTCTCAGACACTGCGTGCACATGCATGGTGGATCCACACATTTCAGGATCATTTCAGCCTCGTTTCCATTGAATTAAACATGTTTTATTCCTTATATGGGACATTTTAGAGCAGGGATCACCAACTCCGGACCTCTTGGGCCAGTGTCCGGAAGGTTTTCAACATTTCCGTGCTCCAACACACCTGGCTCAAATTAAAGGGGTCCGACAGCCTATGAAGTTCGGCACAATGACTCGTGAATTTGGGTCAGGTGTGTTGGCACAGGGGGAATTTGAAAACCTTCTGGATCCTGGCTCAAGAGGTCCAGAGTTGGTGATCTCTGTTCTAGAGAATATATTGCAATTCTTTATTCTTAATAAAGAATTTCTCATTTTCATTCATGAATTACCTCAAAGCATCACACAGATTCATCTGTTTTCCTTCCTTCACTTTGGTTCAGACGACTTTATTTATCCCAGGAAGGCGATGCATTCACAGCTTTTCCACAATCACATCCAAACAGTCAGCAAGGACCAGCCAACATAATCTTACAGAAACATTAAAACAAAGATTCATTCCTGATCTTTATTCAGTTGAGACACCAAAATACAACCCAGATGAACTCAGTTCTCCCTCCTTCCCCCCCAAACCCCCGTCCATGCACAGCTTCCAAAAAACCTGCGTCCACTTAAAAACACAGATGACTGAAATGCAGTCCGGAGCCATGATGATGGTCATGACGTAGAACTGGTTTTGTTATGTAAGTGTGGCAAAGTACGCAAGGAGGGTCCAGGCAGGACTCGATCCCCGAGTCCCGGGTGAGAGACATGCACACTTACCAGTCAGCCAAACAGACCCCCCCCCTGGCCAATAAGCCGTGGTGGATGATCACTCAGAGGCACAGAGACAAGACCGTCAGCTGTCACATTACTATGACTGATGTTGCTAGGTTACTGCTGGAATAACTTAACATGACTGTGACTTAATCATGAGGTGACTGAGTTCATGGTTATACTGAATGCTGATGTGATCAGTGTTTGTAAATGAGAAGGACAACGTTCTCCACCTTCACATGAGCATCAACACATTTCCCTCATATTGCCTTGAAGAAATGATCCTTTTAACAGAACCGGTCAGGAAACACAAAGATGAAGCAGATCCACATCAGCTCATCAGCATGGTTCAAAGGAGCTTCCATAAAACTGGGCATTAAATTCTGGAGGTTAAAATGTTGGGGTTTAAATCTGGAGTCTAAAATCTGTGCGGTAAAGTCTGGAAGTTAAAATCTGGAGGTTAAAATCTGGGCATCAAATCAGGAGGTTTAAAACCAAAGGTTCATTCCCAGATGTTAAAACCTGGGCATTAAACTCTGGAGATTAAAATCTAGGCACTAAAATCTGGTTGTTAAAATCTGGGTGATAAAACCTGGTATTAAAACCTGGAGTTTAAAATCTGGGCTTTAGAATCTGGACAATAAAGTTTGAAGGTTAAAATCTGGAGGTTAAAATCTTGGCATTGAAATCTGGACTTTCAAATCTGGGGGTTAAAGTCTGCAAGCCAAAATCTGGTTATTAAAATCTAGAGGTTTAAATCTGGGCTACAAAATCTGGAGGTTAAAATCTGGGTATTAAAACCTGAGTGTTAAAATCTGGGGGTTACAAAATGGGCTTTCAAATCTAGAGGTTAAAATCTGGAGATTAAAATTTAGGCATTAAAATCAGGATATTAAAATCTGGGCATCAAATCAGGAGGTTTATATCTGACGCTTAAACTCCGGACGTTGAAATCTGGAAGTTAAAAACTGGATGTTAAAAGGTTAAAGTTTTTGCCAAAATGTTATTAGTATTATCCATCAATGTATAAACTTATAATGCTTCTTCAGTCAGACCAAACAAAGATAATATATAAGTTGGGAGCTTTTTTTAAGCGGGTCTTACCTCTCTTTAAATGAGTTCTGCCATTGTTGAATGTACATCTTTTTCTATTATGATATAAAGTTTGTGCTTTATATTTGGTGACAAGCAAAATAAATAAATGAAATAAAATGAAATTCTGGACATGAAACACTGGGAATTTAAAACCTTGTTTAAAAGTGAGCTTTAAAAACTAGATTGTAAAATCTGAACATTAAAAATGTGGGTGTTAAAACTAAAATCTGAAATATTAAAAAGTGGCTCTAAAAGTAAAGATTTAACCAGACTTTTATTAGAAATCCTGTAAAATGAGATTTTCTGACGGCCTGAAGCTGTAAAACCATCATCACAGTGATTTAGTTTATGAGCTGCTTCAGCTGCATCGTCGCTGGAAATGTTGGACAGCGACCGAGTCAAAGAGCAGAGGAGACGCACAGTGAGCTGTTGTCCTTCAGCACAGATTCACTGGATCTTCTCTGAGTTCAGCTCTGTGGTGAACTCTGTAGTCAGCCGAGCCGCCGTCCCTGCAGGCTGCACAAAGACGCGTCTGTGCTTCATTTACAATTCACCAAAAAGATGTTTGTAAACAGAACAGAGGACAAAGAGGCTGCAGACACAGCGAGACAAGGGTCAATGCAGCCATCGCATTCGTTTACGGGGTGACACAAATCCACTCAAACCGGCCTCTTCCCCGACTCATCAGAAACCACATCTCTGTTTGTACCACGATGTTGCTCAATGACATACTTGAAATACTGAAATACTGTACTTTACACAGCTTCATCTCTCTGACACGACTGCTAGCTGCTTTTTAGCACCTCTGTGCCAGCAACAGTAAATACGACAACAGCAGTTATTCAGGATCTTCTCTGAAGTCAAACTCATGCTGAAACGACCACAACATGGAATGCAGCGATCGCTCGGCAGGAACGTGTAAAACGTGATGGACGTCATGCTAATGTCGGACTGTTCGTGTTCTCAGATGCCAACACGAGAAATTCCAGCAACATTTCTTTGGATTGTTCTTTTCTTTTTGATATTGTTTAATCAAAACTAAAAGTTTCCACTCCCAGTGTGAAAAAGAGAGAAACATATCACTGTAAAAAGGAAAAAAACAAAAAATAAAGAAAAAAACCCAGTAATATTCCGGTAGCTGGGGCACCAGAAATATACTGTAGCTTTCTCACAATAATACCATTTATAACTTTACTTTAACATGGGATCTGTGTTTGATTTTGGTATTTTACTGTCTAATGAAAGGTATTAACATCACATTAACAACTACCCATAAATATAGAAAAACCTGCTGGAATACAGAAAAGCAGGTTAATAATGATATTATATCGAGTAAAACTTGGACTGATTGATGTACTTTTGCAGAAAACTCTTGTATTTAATCAGTGATTAGTGCAAGATTTACAGTACAGTGACTTGCAAAAGTATTCATACCCAGTATTCATGACCAAAACTAAATTGCTCAGAAAAGAACAAAGCAAAAGTGGGTTTCACCTTTTTATATGAAAGGAAATGGCACAAACTCAACAATCCATCACTGTTCTTGTTCGTAAGCGCTCTTTACTATGAATAGGTTGCATAAGTTTGTATGTCATTGTTGCAAAAGTATTCACACTAAGTCATTAAGTCACAATCAGTACTTGGTTGCAGCTCCTTTGGCATCAATAACAGCTACCAATCGCTTTGGATAGCCAGCAATGAGTTTTGTGCAGTGGTCCTTGGACAGTTTTGCCCACTCCTCTTTGCAATACTGCTCCAGCTGAGTCAGGTTACTTGGTGACCTTCGGTGGACAGCAATCTTCAGATCCCTCCACAGGTTTTCTATTGGGTTGAGATCTGGGCTTTGACTGGGCCAGTCTAGAACCTTCACTTTCTTCTTCCTGAACCATTCTTGTGTCACTGAGCCGTATGTTTTGGATCATTATCCTGTTGAAAGGTGAACTTCCTCCCAAGCTTCAGGCTTTTTGAAGATTTGAAGACGTTTTCCTCCAGGATGTTGATGTATTTTGCACTATTCATAATCCCTTGCACACGGACAAGCTCACCAGGACCGGAGGAAGAGAAACAGCCCCATAGCATTATATTCCCACCTCCATGTTTCACGGTAGGGATGGTATGAGCTGGATCATCAGCTGTGTTGGCTTTGCGCCAAACATACTTCTTGGCGTT
This sequence comes from Atherinomorus stipes, assembly GCA_023101725.1. Classification (NCBI taxonomy): domain Eukaryota; kingdom Metazoa; phylum Chordata; class Actinopteri; order Atheriniformes; family Atherinidae; genus Atherinomorus; species Atherinomorus stipes. Next base: position 24,717 of record JALJCO010011178.1, on the reverse strand, counting down.
CAGGCCAAAAAGTTCTATTTTGGTTTCATCTGACCAGATCACACGTTCCTACGTGTGTGGTGGCATACTGCAAACGAGCCTTTGAGATGTTGTTTCTTCAGATATGGCTTCTTCTTTGCAACACGCCCATAGAGACCTTCCTTGTGTAAAGTGCGGGATATTGTGGACTTGTGTTCGTTAGTCCCAGCACCCTGGAGAGACTTCTTCAGGTCTTCAAGAGTGACGGAGGGGTTTGCTCTGGCTTCCCTGAGTAATTTCCTTTTGCCTTTTGCCGTGATCTTGGAGGGGCGCCCTGTTCTTTGGAGGTTCACAGTGGTACTGTGGTGCTTCCACTTCTGGACCAGTGATGCAACAGTACTTTTTGGCACATTGAGGGAACTTGCGATGGCTACATAGCTTTGCCCATCTCTGTGCTTCTCTACAACTTTCTTTCTGAGGTCTTCTGAGAGCTCCTTGGACTTCATGACTGTTGTCTGCTGACAAGCATGGGATGACTGTGGACAGGTGACTATTGGGCACTAATTATGGGGAGCAATCAAGGATATACAAATCACCTGGGACTGAATACCGCCCTGTGACACTGTGAGGCAATAGTTTATAGTGTGCAATCATTTTCCACTCAAAATAACATCTTTGATGTGTGAATACTTTTGCAACAATGACATACAAACTTATGCAACCTATTCATAGTAAAGAGCGCTTACGAACAAAAACAGTGATGGATTGTTGTGTTTGTGCCATTTCCTTTCATATAAAAAGGTGAAACTCACTTTTGCTTTGTTCTGTTCTGAGCAATTGAGTTTTGGTCGTGGGTATGAATACTTTTGCAAGCCACTGTATATATTCCATGAAACTATAAACAGCAGATTTTGAGAGATTGTTCAAAAGTACATGCACAAAGCTTTGTCAGGGTGGGGCAGGCTGTGGGCCAATGTGAACAGCCGTGCTTCGGCTCACCCACATATATTTCTATGAAAAAAAGTGTTTTATTATTCTTTCAATGTGAAATAAAATTACATAATCTTTAAAATGTTGGTAATTCTATGTTTTTTATTGTTGTTCTTTTTTTAGTTGCAGGCTGTTCATGTCACACTAAGTTAGACTTGTGAATTCACAGTTTATTTACATTTTATTAGTCTGTATTTAAAAAAATAGAAGAAATTTGCTAAATAACACATAAAGATCTGTTGTAATATAGTTATTTGTTTTCTTTTAACAGTGTACTGATCCCCAACTAATAAACCAATCACTGTTTTCTTACAATACATCTGGTCATTTTTTAGGTTGATATCTACATGGTGTACCTTACAAATTAATATAATTCCATATCAATAATTGTCAATCATCCCCCCCAGAAACTGAGAAGAAAAATATATCAATTAATCAATAAATGTTATTTATAGTACTTTTCACACAAAATCAAACCCAAAATTAAAAGTTTCTATGCCTGCTAGTCAGCCAATCCACCCATACACCCAAAACCGAAGGGCTGTCGTCATGGAAACCAGACCTAAAAATGATACAACACAAATAAACACAAACCAAACAATGAAAGATAACGTAAATAAAAGAAAAAGCTTATTAAATTAAATTACCACTCTTTAGCTTGGCTTTTCTGCTTTTGATACTTTTAAGTAAAAAAACTACCATTTAAAAGTTTTGTTTTTTTGTGTTTATTGTTATTTTTTGTGCAGCAGGTAATTGTTTTAGCTTTGTCATGCTAACCGGAGCACTAGATGACTGAGCAGGCCATAGATGTGATAAGAAAAACAGGGAAGGACCCACATGAAGGGAACTGCAGTAATCAAACTGTGTGGTAATAAAAGCATTGATCACTCTGAAGGACAGTTTGATCTTTGCTGCTTGTCTCAGCTGGAAAAAGTTGGTTTTCATCACCACTGATCGTCCTGCCTCAGCTAAAATCATCTCACACCCAGATAAGGTCTGAGAAAATGTGTCAGAGGGTCCAAACCAAAGGAAGAGGACCCGATGGGACCACTGGGACCAAGAAACAAAACCTCCATATTCTTGTCATTAAAATGAAAAAAGTTCAAATTCAACCAGAATTTACATCTATAAGACACTCCATCAACGATGTCATCGAGCAGGACTCCTCACGTTTCAGAGGCATGTGCACTGAACTGTCATCAGCATAAAAATGGAAGACACATTTTCTAAAAGTAGAACGCAGAGGAAGAAGATTTAAGAAAAAAACATTGGCGGCCCAAAAATAGAGCCCTGTGGGACACCACAAGACAGGAACAGAGAAAGTTTTAAAGGACAGAAAATGCTCTCTCAGTACGGTAGGAACTGAAGAGAGATGTCTGATATTATCATCCAAGATCAGTATTAAAATGTGATATTGGAAAATATCTGTATCAGTTTTATATCATCAATATTTTTTTATAATATATCTGGTTTTAAGTTGTTGGTTAAAGGTACAGTATGTAAGAATGACTGGCATCTAGTGGTAAAGATGAGTATTTGAAAGAAAAGATGTTTTCTTTCAAATGACCTCATATTCCAAGCACTGTTGTGAATGTACGGTGGCCGTTAGTGGCCAAAATTCTCTCAGATATAAAGACGTTTTCATCTGTAAGAGGATCCAGTGGTCTCAGGTGTAGCTACAACTGTACGAGTAACTATTTTTTAAAATGTATTTTAAGGCATTACTGATCCCAAACAGTCTAACTCCCATTAAACAAAGCTGATACAGCAGTTTTAAAGTTCAGAGGGTTCTTACTTCACACACATAGTTTTGCCCATTCAGGGATGGACAAATGGTGGAACAAATATGGCAGCCTCCATATGTGCACCCCCCAACAAGTAGATACAAATGACTTCTTCTTAGAAAATAAACATAACAGTTATTCTAATGCAGCAATTACACAGAAAAAGAAACACAGTTTTGAATTATATATCACATTTTTCTGCCATTGACCCTTGATTTTTTACACACTGTACCTTTAAGTTACAAAGTTGAAAAAAAAAGGTACATAATCACGCGCATGCTGAGAAAATCAATACTAGCTGCTGGACCATACAAAAACACAGATAATAGGTTTAAAATAGGATAGATCCACACACTAGATCTAGAAACGTCACTTTGTTTGGTGAAATAAACCATGTTTGGGCGCTAGATGTACATCTAGATTGCGGATCTATCCTTTTTTTTTCATCCTGAGTGACCAAGTTGTCAGAAACATAATTAGCCACATGTTGGCTAATACCTGCTAGTATCTGATATCTGGTGGTAGTATCTGATATATGGTAGTATCTAATACCTGCTAGTATCTGATATATGGTAGTATCTAATACCTGCTAGTATCTGATATATGGCAGTATCTAATACCTGCTAGTATCTGATATATGGCAGTATCTAATACCTGCTAGTATCTGATATATGGTAGTATCTAATACCTGCTAGTATCTGATATATGGTAGTATCTAATACCTGCTAGTATCTGATATATGGTAGTATCTAATACCTGCTAGTATCTGATATATGGTAGTATCTAATACCTGCTAGTATCTGATATATGGCAGTATCTAATACATGCTAGTATCTGATATATGATAGTATCGAATACCTGCTAGTATCTGATATCTGGTAGTATCTAATACCTGCTAGTATCTGATATATGGTAGTATCTAATACCTGCTAGTATCTGATATATGATAGTATCTAATACCTGCTAGTATCTGATATATGGCAGTATCTAATACCTGCTAGTATCTGATATATGCTAGTATCTAATACCTGCTAGTATCTGATATCTGGCAGTATCTAATACCTGCTAGTATCTGATATATGGTAGTATCTAATACCTGCTAGTATCTAATACCTGCTAGTATCTGATATCTGGCAGTATCTAATACCTGCTAGTATCTGATATATGGTAGTATCTAATACCTGCTAGTATCTGATATATGGTAGTATCTAATACCTGCTAGTATCTGATATATAGTAGTATCTAATATCTGCTAGTATCTGATATATAGTACTATCTAATACCTGCTAGTATCTGATATCTGGTAGTATCTGCTAGTATCTGATATATGGTAGTATCTAATACCTGCTAGTATCTGATATATAGTAGTATCTAATATCTGCTAGTATCTGATATATGGTGGTAGTATCTGATATATGGTAGTATCTAATATCTGCTAGTATCTGATATATGGTGGTAGTATCTGATATATGGTAGTATCTAATACCTGCTAGTATCTGATATATGATAGTATCTGATACATGCTAGTATCTGATATATGGTAGTATCTAATACCTGCTAGTATCTGATATATGATAGTATCTGATACATGCTAGTATCTGATATCTGGCAGTCAGGTGTCCAACATGAACTCTTCTGGCTGAGTTAAGAATATTTTAGGATCTTTGGTCTCGGAGCAGAATACAGCTGTATCTGTCAGAATATGAGAAACAACCTCACAGTTGTCTGCAGAGATCGGTATCGGTTGATATCGGAAATTCAGGGTTGGCCAGTATCAGTATATTGCATATCGGTAAAAAATCTAATATTGAACCTTTAAAGAGCAGGTCATAGAACACGCGAGACGCTTTAGTAGTGCTGACAAGCCTGGTTTTATGCATTCATACAGTTCTATCTGATGTTCGACAGCTTCATATGAAACATCACATTTGAACGTGACACAGAACTTCTTCAGTCCCAACTGTTTCCATGCAGCTCCTAAAAATGTCTCTTTAGTCACCTCAGTGGAAAAAACCTGGATTGAGTCACTCTGACCCGTTAATGTGAGTTGAACCTCGGACTTTCTTCTTCTTCTTTGGTATTAAAATCTAGAATGATGTAACAAGTTTACCGTCTTGTTCTGTGGTTTTAGCTTTGGTGGCTTTTTTATTTTTGGATTTGACTTCTCATTTTTGTCTTCTTTTCTCTCATCAGAGGTCCCCAGTGTCTTCCATTTCCTACATACATCCTTATTTATGAGAAGAAACCAATGACCTGATGGGGTTTCACTAAACTTCAGCTGCCACAGTGATCCAGTTGCTTTTTAGTGGTTATGGAGCATTAAAATACCACAACCTGGTCCTGAAGTTGCAACTCAGTTTCTCAGTTGAGTTATAATGATCATTTCTGTCATTACGATGCTAATTTTAATCATTAAAAAGATTAATATGATCAGTGAATGTGGTTTAAGACTGCAGCTGGTGTGTTGAAACAACTGATGTCAGCAAACATGGTTTAAACATGACAGCATCCAGTTAAAAACCAAACTCCACAATAATCCCAGAAATAAGACTAAATAGAGTTTTAAGGCATTTAAATCAGTCCACAAACATCTAAAATGTTTTACATGAGAAGCAGCAGAACTTACTGAGTTTTTTGTTCATGTTCTGGTGGAGAACCCGCTGGCCGGGGGGTTCTACGCATGTGAAGCGAGCAGGTCCAGGCTCTTTACTCAACCCTCAATCTGCTTCCTGCCTTCTGAACACAGCGGAAGTGCTGCCAACAGTTTATCTGATGTTGCTGCAATCAGGTGACGAAACGGGGCGTCACTTACTCTGAAGATGTGTCAGCTGGAGCAACTGACGTCTCCGAGACTCATTTAGTTTAATTTAAGACTAAACTGGAACACACACTCATATAGGGAGGTGTCACCTGCACCGCCGTCATGGAGAAACATCAAATCACATCAGACTTTATTCATACAGAACTTTTCTTGCTTAAAAACGATACAAAGTGCTTCACATAACACAAAACACCAAAATACACCCATCGGCCGCTTTATTAGGTACACCTTGCTAGTACCGGGTTGGACCTTAATCCTCATTGAAAAAGTGAATCAGAGCAGTTGTTGACTTTAAACAATTTATGTTCAGTTAACGTGATTTTGCAAGATTTTACATAATATATATGTGTTGCATGAACACAGTTCAACAAACTATGATTAACTTGTTTCTTTTCAGTTGAAGTACACACTCAAAAATAGAGGTACGACTCGAGACAGGAACATTTCTGTACCGGTAGGTACATTTTTCACAAATGTTCTCTCAAAAGTACAATTTTGGTCTTTATGAGGCCAGAAGTACCTATATACTATGAAAAAGGGTCCAAAGTAATATAAAGTACACATTTGTACCATTCCAACCCTAAGGGTACCTGCAGCATTGAAAAATGTGTGTAGCTTGTACAATAACTATAAATTGCAGTACTTCTAAACAGTAGTATAATTATAGTTATTATATTAAGATTTTCATAATAATCATAGTAATAATTATATGTATAATTATATATGTGTTTGGCCTAATATTTCTATAATAATTATTCATTTATTATTAGCATCTTTGATTGTTGTCATAATCTCTATTTTATTGACTTTTATTCATCATCTTTAATTGGTTTAATTGTACTTTATTAACTCATATAGCTTGATAAGGTACAAAAATGGACCATGAAGGTACAGAAATGTCTTTCAGAAAGGACCCCCCCCCCAGCACCAAGCTTTGGACCCTTTTAGGTACAAACTGGTACCTGTATTTTTGTATTTTTGAGTGTGTGGCATATTATAATTATGTGGAACTTCTTGACTTGCATAATTTTTTTATGTCAAGAACTCATTTCTTTCAGGGCTTCGTGTCATAGATTCAACAAGGTTCTGGAAACATTCCTCAGAGATTTTGCTCCATATTGACATGACATCATCACGCAGTTGCTGCAGATTTGTCGGCTGCACATCCATGATGAGAACCTCCCGTTCCACCACATCCCAAAGCTGCTCTGTTGTACTGAGATCTGGTGACTGTGGAGAACATTTGAGCACAATTAACTCATCGTTATGTTCCAGAAACCAGTCTGAGATGTTTTTGCTTTATGACATGGCGCGTTCTCCTGCTGGAAGCAGCATCAGATGCTCCACTGTGGTCATAAAGGGATGGACATGGTCAGCAACAATACTCAGGTAGGCTGTGGTGGTTAAACCGCCACGTTGGTACTAAGAAAATCTCTCCCACACCATCACACCACCACCACCAAGCTGAACTGTTGATACAAGGCAGGATGGATCCATGCTTTCATGTTACTGACACCAAATTCTAAACCTACATCTGAATTTGGGAGCAGAAATGGAGACTCATCAGACAAGGCAACATTTCTCCATCTTCTATTGTCCGATGTTGGTGAGAATGTGTGAATTGTAGTTTCAGTGTCCTGTTCTTAGCGACAGCAGTGGCACACGGTGTGATCTTCTGCTGCTGCAGCCCATCTGCTTCCAGGTTGGATGTGTTTTCGGTTGGAACAAGTGCTTATTTGAGTTCCTGTTGCCTTTCTATCAGCTGGAACCAGTCTGGCCATTCTCCTCTGATCTCTGGCATCAACGAGGCATTTGCACCCACAGAACTGCTGCTCACTGGAAATTTTCTCTTTTTGGGACCATTCTCTGTAAACCCTAGAGATGGTTGTGCAGGAAAATCCCAGCAGATCAGCAGTTTCTGAACTACTCAGACCAACAACCATGCCACGTTCAAAGTCACTTAAAGGTAGAGTCCAAATTTTCTCCCTGAAAATAAACGTTAGACTTGTGCAAGAGAAATCCGTCTCAAACTGCTCCTGTCCCCCATTATTACAGCATTCCTCTAAACACACACAAACTAACCCTTGTCCTAATCCTAACCAGAATCTAATTGTAACTTAATCTCTAAAACCTAATCTTGACCCTCAAAACGGGGTTTGGACCCGTAGGGACCAGGAAAATGTCCCCACGAAGGCAAAACATCCTCACAGTGATGGTAAAATACGGAAAATGGTCCCCATAATGTAGCATAAACGCGCCCACACATACAAACACACGCACACACATTTGTACTTTTATCTTTGTGAGGACACTCATTGACATAATGCATTCCCCATCCCCTTACCCGAACCCGAACCACCACCACTGCTTGCCTAAACCTAACCGTTGTCCTAACCCTAACCAGAACTTCATTCTAACCTAAACTCTAAAACCAAATCTTCACCCTCAAAAATGCTCTTAGAGTTTCTTAGTGAGGGCTGATGAAAATCTCCATGCTTTGTTAGTCATCACCACAGCTGCAGGGGTGCAGGGATGATGCACCCGGGGGGGGGGTGCAGCTTTAACACCAGCCTCCGAAGATGCCCGACACGACTCAGTCCTGTAACCACGTCCTCGTGTTCTCTGAAGAATGAGGACATCTGGTGGTCCCTCAGCTGATGACACCATCTGGCCCCCTCAGCTGTAAACCTGCTAATTTATTCGCCCCCCCCCCCCCCCCCCCCCCTTTCGCTCTGCTTACTTGAATAAATGCTAAATCAGTGCATGAGTTAAACTCACGTCACTTTGCAGAGGCAGCTGGTGAAATGATGGAAACACATGAGATCATCCTGATCACCGACTTCATCACTGCATCCAGGGGGCCCGCCTTCTACATGGGGGACAGCAAGTCATACGGAGTTTCAGGACTTATATAATAATAATAATAATAATAATAATAATAATAATAATAATAATAATAATAATAATAATAATACATTTTGAATACAACTATTATGGGGGCTCCACAGAGCCCCGATCCAACCCCGATACATTACCTGATCTTGGTTTACATCTAAAGGTGTCAAATATTATCTGTCCATCAATATTATTGGCCGATATTAGCATCAAAATGTGATATCAGAGAATATCAGTGTCGGTTTTATCAGACTAATAATTTTATGAACAAATTGTGGCAAAATCTCGTTGGTCCATCACAGAATCTTGCAAGAATTAGTCCCGTTGGTCCAGCATGTCTAAAAGTCCCTGTTATCTTGGAAGAACTTCATTTCCCAGCATTCCTTTCAGAGTCATGTGACTACGGTGCAGCTGCTGCTGCTACAGACTGACTTGCTTTGAAGCTGCTGATAATATGTCTGCTAGTATCTGATATATGGTAGCCAGGGGTAAAAAATGAACTCCTCTGGCTAAGTTAAGGAGATCAGCACCAGCATCCAGCATCAGCATCAAGAATCAGCATCCAGCATCCAGCATCCAGCATCAGCACCAGCATCCAGCATCCAGCATCAGCATCCAGCATCAGCATCCAGCATCCAGCATCCAGCACCAGCATCCAGCATCAGCATCCTGCATCAGCATCAGCATCCAGCATCCAGCATCCAGCATCAGCATCCAGCATCCAGCATCAGCAGCAGCATCAACATCTAGCATCAGGATCCAGCATCCAGCATCAACATCAGCATCCAGCATCCTGCATTAGCATCAGCATCAACATCCAGCATCAGCATCCAGCATCGACATCTAGCATCAGCATCCAGCATCCAGCACCAGCATCAGCATCAACATCCAGCATCAGCATCCAGCATCAGCATCAGCATCAGCATCCAGCATCAGCATCAGCATCAACATCCAGCATAAGCATCCAGCATTCAGCATTCAGCATTCAGCGTCCAGCATCAGCATCAACATCCAGCATCAGCATCAGCATCCAGCATCAGCATCAGCATCAACATCCAGCATCAGCATCCAGCATTCAGCATTCAGCATTCAGCGTCCAGCATCAGCATCCAGGATCCAGCATCAGCATCCAGCATCAGCATCCAGCATCCAGCATCAGCATCCAGCATCCAGCATCCAGCACCAGCATCCAGCATCAGCATCCAGCATCCAGCATCAGCATCAGCATCAGCATCAACATCCAGCATCCAGCATCAGCATCAGCATCCAGCATCCTGCATCAGCATCAACATCCAGCATCAGCATCCAGCATCCAGCATTCAGCATCAGCATCAGCATCAACATCCAGCATCCAGCATCACATCAGCATCAACATCCAGCATCAGCATCCAGCATCCAGCATTCAGCATCCAGCATACAGCATCAGCATCCAGCATCAGCATCCAGCATCAGCATCCAGCATCCAGCATCAGCATCAACATCCAGCATCAGCATCCAGCATCAGCATCAGCATCAGCATCAGCATCAACATCCAGCATCAGCATCCAGCATCCAGCATCAGGATCCAGCATCCAGGATCCAGCATCAGCATCCAGCATCAGCATCCAGCATCCAGAATCCAGCATCCAGCATCAGCATCCAGCACCAGCATCAGTATCCAGCATCAGCATCCAGCATCAGCATCAGCATCAGCATCAACATCCAGCATCAGCATCCAGGATCCAGCATCCAGGATCCAGCATCAGCATCCAGCATCAGCATCCAGCACCAGCATCCAGCATCCAGCATCAGCATCCAGCATCAGCATCCAGCATCCAGCATCAGCATCAGCATCAACATCCAGCATCAGCATCCAGCATCCAGCATTCAGCATCCAGCATACAGCATCAGCATCAGCATCAACATCCAGCATCCAGCATCCAGCATCAGCATCAGCATCAACATCCAGCATCAGCATCCAGCATTCAGCATACAGCATACAGCATCCAGCATCCAGCATCAGCATCCAGCATCAGCATCCAGCATCCAGCATCAACATCCAGCATCAGCATCCACCATCCAGCATCAGCATCAACATCCAGCATCAGCATCCAGCATCCAGCATCAGCATCAGCATCAACATCCAGCATCAGCATCAGCATCCAGCATCCAGCACCAGCATCCAGCATCCAGCATCAGCATCAGCATCAGCATCCAGCATCAGCATCAACATCCAGCATCAGCACCCAGGATCAAGCACCAGCATCCAGCATCCAGCATCAGCATCCAGCATCAGCATCAGCATCCAGCATCCAGCATCCAGCATCAGCATCCAGCATCAGCATCCAGCATCAGCATCAGCATCAACATCCAGCATCAGCATCAGCATCCAGCATCAGCATCAGCATCCAGCATCCAGCATCAGCATCCAGCATCAGCATCCAGCATCAGCATCAGCATCCAGCATCCAGCATCCAGCATCAGCATCCAGCATCAGCATCCAGCATCAGCATCCAGCATCAGCATCCAGCACCAGCATCCAGCATCAGCATCCAGCACCAGCATCGGCATCCAGCATCAGCATCCAGCATCCAGCATCAGCATCCAGCATCCAGCATCCAGCATCAGCATCAGAATCCAGCATCCAGCATCAGCATCCAGCACCAGCATCCAGCATCAGCATCCAGCATCAAGAATCAGCATCCAGCATCAGCATCCAGCATCAGCATCCAGCATCCAGCATCAGCATCCAGCACCAGCATCCAACATCAGCATCCAGCATCAAGAATCAGCATCCAGCATCAGCATCCAGCATCCAGCATCAGCATCCAGCATCAAGAATCAGCATCCAGCATCAGCATCCAGCATCAGCATCCAGCATCAGCATAAAGAATCAGCATCAAGAATCAGCATCCAGCACCAGCATCCAACAGAAGCATCCAGCACCAGCATCCAGCATCCAACATCAGCATAAGCATCCATCATCAGCAGCAGCAGCTGCTGCCTCCAGCATCCAGCATCATCATCAGCATCAGCATCCATCATCATCAGCAGCAGCATCCAGCATCAGCATCAACATCAGCATCAGCATCCAGCATCATCATCAGCATCCATCATCATCATCAGCATCCATCAGCATCATCAGCATCAGCATCAGCATCCAGCATCAGCATCAACATCAGCATAAGCATCCAGCATCATCATCATCATCATCAGCATCCAGCATCATCATCAGCATCCAACATCAAGCATCAGCATCCAGCATCATCATCAGCATCATCAGCATCAGCATCAGCATCAGCATAAGCATCCAGCATCATCATCATCATCATCATCAGCATCCAGCATCATCATCAGCATCCAGCATCCAGCACCAGCATCCAGCACCAGCATCCAGCATCCAGCATCAGCATCCAGCATCAGCAACAAGAATCAAGACTCAGCATCAGCATCTAGCATCCAGCATCAGCATCAAGAATCAAGACTCAGCATCTGCATCAGCATCCAGCATCAGCATCAGCATCATCATCACCATCAGCATCCAGCATTAGCATCAAGAATCAAGACTCGGCATCAGCATCCAGCATCAGCATCCAGCATTAGCATCATCATCATCATCATCAGCATCCAGCATCAGCATCAAGAATCAAGACTCAGCATCAGCATCCAGCATCAGCATCCAGCATCAGCATCATCAGCATCATCATCATCATCAGCATCCAGCATCAGCATCAAGAGTCAAGACTCAGCATCAGCATCCAGCATCAGCATCCAGCATCCAGCATCAGCGTCCAGCATCAGCATCCAGCATCAGCAGCAGAATCAGCATCCAGCATCATCATCATCATCATCATCATCAGCATCAGCATCAGCATCCAGCATCAGCATAAGCATCCAGCATCAGCATCATCATCATCATCCAGCATCATCATCATCATCAGCATCATCATCAGCATCAGCATCCAGCATCAGCATCCAGCATCATCATCATCATCATCAGCATCCAGCATCAGCTTCCAGCATCAGCATCCAGCATCAAGAATCAGCATCTAGCATCCAGCATCAGCATCAGCATCCAGCATCAGCATAAGCATCCAGCATCAGCATCATCATCATCCAGCATCCAGCATCATCATCATCATCAGCATCATCATCAGCATCAGCATCCAGCATCAGCATCCAGCATCAGCATCCAGCCTCAGCATCCAGCATCAGCATCCAGCATCAGCATCAGCATTCAGCATCCAGCATCAGCATCCAGCATCAGCATCAGCATCAGCATCCAGCATCAGCATCCAGCATCAGCATCAGCATCCAGCATCAGCATCCAGCATCAGCATCAGCATCCAGCATCAGCATCAAGCATCAGCATCAGCATCCAGCATCATCATCAGCAGCAGCAGCATCCAGCATCATCCTCAGCAGCAGCAGCAGCATCCAGCATCAGCATCCAGCATCAGCATCCAGCATCAGCATCCAGCATCAGCATCCAGCATCATCATCAGCAGCATAATCATCCAGCATCAGCATCAGCATCAGCATCATCATCATCATCAGCATCCAGCATCAGCATCCAGCATCAGCATCCAGCATCAGCATCAGCATCAGCATCCAGCATCAGCATCAGCATCCAGCACCAGCATCCAGCATTCAGCATCAAGAATCAAGACTCAGCATCCAGTTTCAGCATCCAGCATCATCATCATCAGCAGCATCCAGCATCAGCATCAAGAATCAAGACTCAGCATCAGCATCCAGCATCCAGCATCAGCATCCAGCATTAGCATCACCATCATCATCAGCATCCAGCATCAGCATCAAGAATCAAGACTCAGCATCAGCATCCAGCATCCAGCATCCAACATCAGCATCCAGCATCAAGAATCAGCATCTAGCATCCAGCACCAGCATCCAGCATCATCATCATCATCCAGCATCCAGTATCATCATCATCAGCATCCAGCATCCAGCATCAGCATCCAGCATCCAGCATCAGCATCCAGCATCAGCATCCAGCATCAGCTTCAGCATCCAGCATCAGCATCCAGCATCAGCATCCAGCATCCAACATCAGCATCCAGCATCAAGAAACAGCATCCAGCATCAGCATCAAGAATCAAGACTCAGCATCAGCAACCAGCATCAGCATCCAGCATCAGCATCATCATCATCATCAGCATCAGCATTCAGCATCAGCATCAAGAATCAAGACTCAGCATCCAGCATCAGCATCCAGCATTAGCATCATCATCATCATCAGCATCCAGCATCAGCATCAAGATCAAGACTCAGCATCAGCATCCAGCACCAGCATCCAGCATCCAACATCAGCATAAGCATCCATCATCAGCAGCAGCAGCTGCTGCCTTCAGCATCCAGCATCATCATCAGCATCAGCATCCATCATCATCAGCAGCAGCATCCAGCATCAGCATCAACATCAGCATCAGCATCCAGCATCATCATCAGCATCCATCATCATCATCAGCATCCATCAGCATCATCAGCATCAGCATCAGCATCCAGCATCAGCATCAACATCAGCATAAGCATCCAGCATCATCATCATCATCATCAGCATCCAGCATCATCATCAGCATCCAACATCAAGCATCAGCATCCAGCATCATCATCAGCATCATCAGCATCAGCATCAGCATCAGCATAAGCATCCAGCATCATCATCATCATCATCATCAGCATCCAGCATCATCATCAGCATCCAGCATCCAGCACCAGCATCCAGCACCAGCATCCAGCATCCAGCATCAGCATCCAGCATCAGCAACAAGAATCATGACTCAGCATCAGCATCTAGCATCCAGCATCAGCATCAAGAATCAAGACTCAGCATCTGCATCCAGCATCCAGCATCACCATCAGCATCCAGCATCAAGAATCAAGACTCAGCATCAGCATCAGCATCCAGCATCAGCATCAGCATCAGCATCATCATCACCATCAGCATCCAGCATCAGCATCAAGAATCAAGACTCGGCATCAGCATCCAGCATCAGCATCCAGCATTAGCATCATCATCATCATCATCATCAGCATCCAGCATCAGCATCAAGAATCAAGACTCAGCATCAGCATCCAGCATCAGCATCCAGCATCAGCATCATCAGCATCATCATCATCATCAGCATCCAGCATCAGCATCAAGAGTCAAGACTCAGCATCAGCATCCAGCATCAGCATCCAGCATCCAGCATCAGCGTCCAGCATCAGCATCCAGCATCAGCAGCAGAATCAGCATCCAGCATCATCATCATCATCATCATCATCAGCATCAGCATCAGCATCCAGCATAAGCATCCAGCATCAGCATCAGCATCATCATCATCATCCAGCATCATCATCATCATCAGCATCATCATCAGCATCAGCATCCAGCATCAGCATCCAGCATCATCATCATCAGCATCCAGCATCAGCTTCCAGCATCAGCATCCAGCATCAAGAATCAGCATCTAGCATCCAGCATCAGCATCAGCATCCAGCATCAGCATAAGCATCCAGCATCATCATCATCATCATCCAGCATCCAGCATCATCATCATCATCAGCATCATCATCAGCATCAGCATCCAGCATCAGCATCCAGCATCAGCATCCAGCCTTAGCATCCAGCATCAGCATCCAGCATCAGCATCAGCATCCAGCATCAGCATCCAGCATCAGCATCAGCATCCAGCATCAGCATCAAGCATCAGCATCAGCATCCAGCATCATCATCAGCAGCAGCAGCATCCAGCATCATCCTCAGCAGCAGCAGCAGCATCCAGCATCAGCATCCAGCATCAGCATCCAGCATCAGCATCCAGCATCATCATCAGCAGCATAATCATCCAGCATCAGCATCAGCATCAGCATCATCATCAGCATCAGCATCCAGCATCAGCATCCAGCATCAGCATCCAGCATCAGCATCAGCATCCAGCATCAGCATCAGCATCCAGCACCAGCATCCAGCATTCAGCATCAAGAATCAAGACTCAGCATCCAGTTTCAGCATCCAGCATCATCATCATCAGCAGCATCCAGCATCAGCATCAAGAATCAAGACTCAGCATCAGCATCCAGCATCAGCATCCAGCATTAGCATCACCATCATCATCAGCATCCAGCATCAGCATCAAGAATCAAGACTCAGCATCAGCATCCAGTATCCAGCATCCAACATCAGCATCCAGCATCAAGAATCAGCATCTAGCATCCAGCACCAGCATCCAGCATCATCATCATCATCCAGCATCCAGTATCATCATCATCAGCATCCAGCATCCAGCATCAGCATCCAGCATCCAGCATCAGCATCCAGCATCAGCATCCAGCATCAGCTTCAGCATCCACATCCAGCATCAGCATCCAGCATCCAACATCAGCATCCAGCATCAAGAAACAGCATCCAGCATCAAGAATCAAGACTCAGCATCAGCAACCAGCATCAGCATCCAGCATCAGCATCATCATCATCATCAGCATCAGCATTCAGCATCAGCATCAAGAATCAAGACTCAGCATCCAGCATCAGCATCCAGCATTAGCATCATCATCATCATCAGCATCCAGCATCAGCATCAAGATCAAGACTCAGCATCAGCATCCAGCACCAGCATCCAGCATCCAACATCAGCATCCATTATCAAGAATCAGCATCTAGCATCCAGCATCAGCATAAGCATCCAGCATCATCATCATCATCATCATCATCATCCAGCATCCAGCATCATCAGCATCAGCAATCAGCATCAGCATCCAGCATCAGCATCCAGCATCAGCATCAGCATCCAGCATCCAGCATCAGCATCCAGCATCCAGCATCCAGCATCCAGCATCAGCATCCAGCATCCAGCATCCAGCATCCAGCATCCAGCATCAGCATCCAGCATCCAGCATCCAGCATCCAGCATCAGCATCCAGCATCAGCATCCAGCATCAGCATCCAGCATCAGCATCAGCATCCAGCATCCAGCATCAGCATCCAGCATCCAGCATCCAGCATCAGCATCCAGCATCAGCAGCAGCATCAACATCCAGCATCATCATCATCAGCATCAGCATCCAGCATCAGCATCCAGCATCATCAGCAGCAGCAGCATCATCATCCAGCATCATCATCAGCATCCAGCATCAAGAATCAGCATCTAGCATCAGCATCCAGCATCAGCATCCAGCATCAGCATCAGCATCCAGCATCAGCATCCAGCATCAGCATCAGCATTCAGCATCAGCATCCAGCATCAGCATCCAGCATCCAGCATCCAGCATCAGCATCCAGCATCAGCATCCAGCATCATCATCATCAGCATCATCAGCATCAGCATCAGCATCCAGCATCAGCATCAGCATCAGCATCAGCATCCAGCATCATCAGCATCATCAGCATCAGCAACCAGCATCCAGCATCATCAGCATCATCAGCATCAGCAACCAGCATCAGCATCAGCAGCATCAGCAGCATCATCATCATCCAGCATCCAGCATCATCAGCATCAGCAATCAGCATCAGCATCAGCATCAGCATCCAGCATCAGCATCAGCATCCAGCATCATCAGCATCATCAGCATCAGCAACCAGCATCCAGCATCATCAGCATCATCAGCATCAGCAACCAGCATCAGCATCAGCAGCATCATCAGCATCATCATCATCCAGCATCCAGCATCATCAGCATCAGCATCCAGCATCAGCATCCAGCATCAGCATCCAGCATCAGCATCAGCATCAGCATCCAGCATCCAGCATCAGCATCCAGCATCAGCATCAGCATCCAGCATCCAGCATCAGCATCCAGCATCCAGCATCAGCATCCAGCATCAGCAGCAGCATCAACATCCAGCATCATCATCAGCATCAGCATCAGCATCCAGCATCATCATCAGCAGCAGCATCATCATCCAGCATCATCATCAGCATCCAGCATCCAACATCAGCATCCAGCATCAAGAATCAGCATCTAGCATCCAGCATCAGCATAACCATCCAGCATCATCATCATCATCCAGCATCATCAGCATCAGCATCCAGCATCAGCATCCAGCATCAGCATCCAGCATCAGCATCCAGCATCAGCATCCAGCATCATCATCATCAGCATCATCAGCATCAGCATCAGCATCCAGCATCAGCATCAGCATCCAGCATCATCAGCATCATCAGCATCAGCAACCAGCATCAGCATCAGCAGCATCATCAGCATCAGCATCCAGCATCAGCAACCAGCATCATCATCATCAGCAGCAGCAGCATCCAGCATCAGCAACCAGCATCATCATCATCAGCAGCATCAGCATCCAGCATCATCATTATCATCAGCACCCAGCATCATCATCCAGCATCATCATCATCATCATCATCATCATCATCATCCAGTCTTCCTTTTCTCATCACTGCCCCTGAAATATTGATGATTTTCCTGGGACTGATGAAGGTTGGGAGTTTTTCCTGCCATGACAGTTTCCTGTTCAGAAGCGCTGCAGAGGAAGGCTGAGCTTTTAGAAGAGGAAGAGGATGGTGAACGTGTTGTCTCCATCTTCCTCCCTCTGTTTGCAGCTTTCCTCTGGAGCTGCTTCCCCCTCCATCGTTGTTCTGTTTGTTTCTGCTGCTTCGTCCCTCGGAGCTTCGTTTGCTGAACACATTTCCACGGCTGTGATTCATCTCCGCTCTGCGGCTCCGATGATTCCCAGGTGATGCTACCTGGCTTAACAACGGCTCAGAACAGACGAGTCATCAGCCAGAGATGCTGGGATTTTCCCTGAGACGACGCTCGTGTGAGAAAACAGCAGAAACAAACAAGCTTTGTTGGTTTGGATCACAGAGACGTTCCTGCTGCTCATAATTCTGACAGAGAGACGATTCTGTAAATAATCATTTCCTAAGAGATGCTCTGAAAGCAGCGCCGTCTAACCGAGGACACGATTGCTTCACTGCAGGAGTCATGCTGCTGCTCAGGCCTCCAAACCAGGGACTCGTTTCCACTTCAGTCCAGGTTCCACCTTCAGTCTGGTCGGACCAGGAAAATAATACAAAAAACTACATTTCCATTTGTTTTACTATAAACAATCATTCCAATGTTCATACTGAAAAAACAAAAGCATTTTTATTTGATTTTCATTTCAAAGTTAAAAACTAAGAATGAATTATTAAAGGTGCAGTATGTAGGAATTACTGACACCTAGTGGTGAAGATGGGAACAGCAATGACTATAAAATACCACGCACAGTTGTGATTGGATGGTGGCCGTCAGTGGCCAAAACTCATCCAGACATGAACGTGTTTTATCTGTGTGGATCCAGCAGCTTCGGTAGTGATGTCAGCAGTTCAGGTAGCGTTAGTGTCAGGGAAAGTTTGCTTCCGTTAAAAAAAGGCTCAAATTTACAATACTAATTCAAATTACACAAAACTGAAAAAGTAATAATAAATAAAAATTTACTAAATTATAATATTGTAAAATGAAATGTTAATTTACAATTTTTGTTTAAAAATTAATTTGAAAAAATAAACAAAACCTTTCCAGACAAATTACAGCAACTTGCCCATGAACAGTTGACCAACGTAGGTGCAGACGTCTGATTGGACGTTACAGAAAACACCTGATTGCAGCACTGTAAACCCGAACAAGTTGAAAATACTCAAAATATTTGTCGTAACCGATTACGTAAATGTTTTTTAGTAGTGGAAATAAATTATATGAGTTTCACTGAACTTAAAAAATATAACTTCAGTTTACTCAAATGCTTCCTTGTTGTCATCTTAAATTTTTTAAGTTGAACCAACTCAAATTCTTAAATTTAAATTTATTTAGCGCTTTTCCAGTCAAACTAACCACTCAAAGCGCGTTAATTGACATCACATTCACCCAGTTACACAGTCATATTATGGTAGGCAACTTGGGGTTCAGTGTCTTGACCAAGGACAAGGATGTAGTCTGGGGAAGCCTGGAATCGATCCCACGATTTTCTGGTGGAGTGACGACTTCGCTTCCACCTGAGCTAAAGCTACAGCAGTGCAACTACATATACGCTTTTTTCATTTGGCTCACAATGTACTATTACTTTTTTTAGGTGAATAGAAACACACTTCACATCTCTTTTTCAGTTCATGTTTTTTTATTTAAGGTATAAAACAACCTTTGATTAAACATTGGGAACAGTTTAGTTTAGCCAAAACATTTTATTGTCAAACTAGTCAAATACTTAAAGGCACGGATTATCCACATAGTATTTGTTGGATGCTGCTAATTTATTTGATAAATCCTTTATTTTCTGGTCATGGGCACTACTGAGACGGTTCGAGTGCATTTTTTGTTTGGGCTGATGTGGACCCATTTGGACACTAGGTGTCACTAAATAGGAATATGAATGAGGGACGCAATGACGGCCATGACTAAGGACGCAGCGTTCTGCATTTACTTAAAAGATTTAATTGAATGACAGCCATCAACTCAGTAGTATTAATCTACTTCAAATTAAAAGAGCATTACTCAATCAGAAAACTCATTAATTAATTTATAGTTCTTTTAACTGAAACCTTGATTTTGAGTAATCTAACCTTAATGACTTTGAGTTAGTAATACTGTTTGGGTTTACAGTGAGTGATTGTCTCAAAGTTGCTCAACATTTTAGTTCAGGAGCTCCATCATGTTTATTTACTTATTTGTTTTTTCTGTTTTTAATATTTCTGTTGAACCACAATTCAAAATCAATGTCATGATTTTCATAGAATTTTTATTTATTATTACTTTTGTTAATTTGAACTTTATTCTCTGCAGCTGATCTTTTTCTGTCTTCAGTGGAAGGGTGTGTAAACTTCCAAGTACAACTGAAACTACTTCAAATTGTGTACTTGTGTACTGTCTTCTTCTGTGTGGTTTTTAAAATGCTACTAATCCCAAATGTTTCTATCAAATATATCTGGTAACACGGTTTTAAAGCTCAGAAGGTCCTAAATTCACACACAGAGTTGTTTGTCCTTTTAGAGACACCCCACCGTAACATGATTATACTTTTATACTTTTATTGTATTGCTTTGTGTTGTATTGTATGCATGCATTGTGCAGAACTGTTGAAATGATGGTTTTAAAGTACTTTAGAATAAAATGGTACAATTTAACTTAAATATGAGTTAAAGGGCTGCCTTAAAATTTTGAGTGTTTAAGATGTGTTTAAGTATTTTAATTCATAACAACATAGCAGAAGCTTGTTTGACATTATACATATACATATATATATATATATATATATATATATATATATATAAAATATGCAATTTTTTTGTTTGACATAAAATAATACATAATAAAAACGGCAAAAAGCTTTTTTACCACACAGTTAAAACCACAGCAGGTAGATGGAAATGGCTCATTTATTCAGCACCAGCAAAGTTATTTTAGTAAACTGATCAAATACCAACAGGAATCCAGTTTTTAATCATATGTACATTTTTCTGTCACAAATCTTTGACTAATTTTACACACTGCAACTTTAAGGCATGTTTTATTTTGCCTGTTACCCTTTGATGCACGAATCATACGGAAGAGGATCAGGGCCACTGAAAAATAAATTCAGAGAAATTGAGAATTCTGACTTTTTTTCCAGAAGATTTTTTTTTTTAATTTCTGTGAAAAGTCAGAATTCTGACATTTTTTTCTAGAACATCAAAGAAAAAAAAAATCTGGAGTTTTTTTTTTTTTTTCAATTCCTGGTAAAAGTCAGAATTCTTACTGGGGAAGGAAAAAAAAAAAAAAAAAAAAATCAGATTTTTTTTTTTTTCAGGGGGGGGGGGGGGTGTTCTGAAAAAAAGTCAGAAAAATATTCAGGAAATCTGTTTTTCTTTTAAATTTCTGTTAAAGTAAGAATTCTGACTTTTTTTTCCAGAACATTAAAAATAAATAAATAAATAAAATAAAAAATAAGGAGATTCTTCTTTTTTTATTTCTGTAAAAAGTCAGAATTCTGACTTTTTTTTCTCAGAATTTTATTTTTTTCTTCATTGGTCCTAATCCTCTTCTGTAGGATCACAATGACCTCCATCAGAATAGGTTTTTTTACTAATTGTTTTTTAACAATTTTTGGCATTAAAAAAAATCAACTCTAATTTTTTTCAAGCAGAACTGGCGAAGAAGTTTTCAACACTGTAGAAGACGTTTTTTCTGAACATGGATTATGCATTTGATAAATGAAAGCATACTTCCAGACAATGTGTTAAAAATCCATATAGAAAATGGTCTTAAACTGATGATATTTCAACATTACTCCATAAGCTCCTGTCCCACATCCAGGTCTCCAACATAAAAACATGTTACCGTAAGAGACGCAGTAAAATCCATCAGTATAACGAAGGAGTACGATTACAAGGCTGCTCCGTGACCCTCCTTCCATCTATTCAGCTTCATTTTCACACGTTTGAGCAACGTTTATTCTCTAAAACCCCAAATCACACCTGTAAAACTTCTGTGAAGGTCCACAAGCACATAAACGTGTGCAGCGACAATCATACCATGAAAAAATAATTTCTTTTTTTCTATATTTTTTAATTCATCAAGCATCATCCTGACCACACATTTCAAAACTGGATGAATTTTTTACTTTTCCAACTCTAAATGCCAGGTTTTGTCATTTTATCGTGCTAAAAACACAAAAAATATATACATTTTTTTACATACTTTATGAAAACTGGATTATTTGTGGTTTGATTATTGCAGCCTGGTGTTGGGTAAAAATTACGAACATAATGAATTTATATGCATTATTAGTTTTTGCTGTGTTAAATACTCCCGTTTAGCACCCTAACACACAAAAATGTGTCCAAGTGTGATTAAGGGTTAATGAAATCATTAGTTCAGAGTTTCGTGCATTAGGATTTGTTGTGGAAATACGACTAATCTGAATATCATCTGAAGGAATCAGAGTGATGCAGAAATTTTAATCTATGCAGCTCTGAGTTTATAAAGTCTTCAAATTTAGATTTAGGAAAATAATCATTATTTATGTTGGTTTCTAACTGCTGATGTTTCCAGACCAGACCAGGACGGATCAGATGCAGCCTCCAGCGACTCCCTTCATCTCTCTGAGAGAGAGAGAGAGACTCTGCAGTCTTCTGACCTTGGACGCCCGTGAGAGAACGAGAAACAAGCAGCAGCTCATCAAATATTTACCACTTCATCTAATGCAGGAGATGATGTCGTCCTTCTGTCGCCCCCGGCTGCAGGCAGATCCACGCTCTTCAAATAAAACCTGCTTCAGTTTGTGGCTTCTGAGGAATCATCATCCTCACCTGCTAAACCGGCCAATCACACGGCAGCAGCGCGGTGACGAAGACTTGATGAATAAACTGATTTAAGGCGTAAAGCAAGAAAAACTTTATCCTCCTTATTTATGAAGATCTGAACATTTTTCAAGCCCGACATTAAATCGATGCTATCACGCTGGAATCAGTCGATACCGATGACAGACGATACAGTTGAGTTTTTTGCTGGTATCGGCCGATATCCCACTTTTTTTTTAAAAAATGACGCGTCTAATGTTTCTATTTTATACCGTAAATCCTCTAATAGCGAGCGGGGCTTTTATATGTTTCAGGGCACAGAGGACCCATGGGGGTGGGGGGTGGGTGGGGGGGGCAGGTTTATATTTCTGCTTTTCAAACAGATCACAATGAATAAATCAACATTTTGAGTCAGTCTGAACCAGTAACACGTTCTGGGCTCACTGATTGAAAACTGCTGCATGAAAAACTTCAACAGTGCAGAAAACACTGAATTATTTAGTGGTGGTCAGAAAAAATATCGGGGGGCGAAGGGTTATAACTTTTATTTCTTTCAACCTGGACCTATTTTTAGGAATTTAAACGTGCATTTAGTCACCAGCAACATTTCTGCATCACTGTGACTCCTTTGGATGCTGCTGTATTTAGATCGGTCGTAGATCTGCATAATGGACGTGAACGGTGCAGAATGACTGGGCCTCTGTATAAGACATTATCTGCAGAAAACCTCCTTCATTTCACCGGTACACTGCAAAAACTCAAATCTTAACAAGTAGATTTTCTCATTTCTGGTCAAAATATCTCATCACACTCAAAATAAGATAAAATCAGCTAAAGAGAAACATTTCAGTGAGATATAGGAACTTATTTTAAGACAATGCATTTTATATCAAGAAACCTTATCAAGAAAATTTCACTTGTTCCATTGGCAGAATTTTTTATTTATTTATTTATTTATTGCTTATTACAGGCAACAAAAAAAAACTTTTTAAAACTTCTTTTGAGTGGCCAAGATTTATTTAGTTTTGCCTGTAATAAGCAGTTCAATGTGTGTGTCGCATACAAATGACCTCACACACACTGAACATGGTGAAGACGGCCACAATTTCCCTCAACTGTAATGTGAACAAACAAAACTGGGGTGGGGGGGTGTCGGCCCAATGAGGGCTAAGTAGGCGAGGGCAGTGAGGTGTAGCTGAAGATTTTTGCATCTGCAGCTCTGAAACTGAGCCTCCAGGTCTGCAGAGACCACCGGCTCCTCGTGGTGGACCGTGGTCCAGACCCCCCCTGCTTCCGATCACAGAGGAGCATCGCAGGCCTCCACATCCCCTCAGCACTTTACCGTGAACACGCAGCGAATGCTGATTTATTCCACCGCTGCGTCGCATGTTTCACGCCTTCCTCCTTCCTGATCCCTTGATTGTGATTCAGGGGTGGAGGTGACAGGAGGGTGGAGGTGACAGGAGGGTGGAGGCGATGGGCAGAGACACTGAGGAGGAGGTGATTAACGGCGAAGGTGAAGGTGACCCGCGGAAAAAAGCAGCAGAGGTGGCTTTTGTGTGACGGTGAGAGAATGAAGGAGATGAGCAGAGGAAGGACGAGGACGAAGGGAAAGAGCTCAGACACAAACAGCTGGTGGAAAATATCCGGGTTTTTATTTTCCTCCGCTGAGCTGCAGCGTTTATGAATCACACAGAATAAATGAGCAGATTAGAAACCACTCTACTCTGTTTCATCATCACTAGATGTTCTGGTCTGAATTAACTGTTGTGTTGAACATTTCTGAACGATTTCTCCAAACATCTGTACTTTCTTGCAGCCACATCTTTGCTAAAAGCAGTCAGACAGGAGATGGGTCATTTTTTACGGATATTTAACTGTAAGAAATGACGTAGTTTCTCCAACTGTCCCCTCAGAATGGGACGGTCAAGTTTTAACCAAGCGGGAACCTCTAGTGAACGAATTAACGTGAAGTCTGGAAAAATTGTAGTTATTGACGTAATCGCTGACTAATCCAC